>JAXIVJ010018121.1:0-24223 GCA_036785665.1 Chirona hameri | reverse complement strand
CTGAGGACGGGGCCTGGCCTGAAGGCGCGGCACCTGGCTTGAGGGCGGCACCTGTCTTGAAGGTGGCACCTGACCAGGGGGCGGCATCTGGCCTGAGGGCGGCACCTGGCCTGAGGGCGGCACATGACCTGAAGGTGGCACTTGGCCAGGGGCGGCACCTAGCCTGAGGGCGGCTCCTGGTCTGAGTGCAGAAAATGTCAGATATCAAACCCCGTAAGCATGTTTATTTCAGCGACTTCGGCGCGGAAATTGGTTTGCTTACGAGACCCTTCCACCCCTACGGCACGGAGGGTGGCGCGGAGGGTGGCGCGGAGGAGGGGGGGGGGGGAGCAGCCCCCCCCCCCGCCCCCCTGTATCCGCCCCTGCAAAGAGGGCACAATGAAATCGGAGCTTTCGGGTATATTGTAACACCCTGACGAAGGGTGTTTACAATATACCCGAAAGCTCCGCTTTTTAACATTTGTCTTGTGGAGTAAGTCCTCTTTGTATTTATTCTTTATCTGGGATCTCTACGTGCTTTTGGCTCTTCCGGTCTGACCAGGGACTCCTCTGATCTTCCAAGAAGCCCCTCTTGTGTGTCAAGGGGCCCATTCGGCCTGTTCAGAGGTCCTTCCGACCTGGCCAGGGACTGCATTGGCTGCTTTGTCGCCCTGTCGACATGCTCATGGGCCTTGCCGACCTGCCTAGGGGCCCATCCAGTCTGGCTAGGAACTCATCCGGCATGTTCAATGGTCCTTCCGACCGGCCCAGGGACCCTTTCGGTCTAGCAAGGGGCCGCTCTGACTTGCCCAGGAGCCCCTCCGATCTGCCCAGCGACTCTTCTGGTCGGACTACGCTGGCTGCTTTGTCGCCCTGCCGACATGTTCAAGGGGCCCTCCGACCTGCCCTGGGGTCCCTCCGTCCCCTCTTTGGCTACGTGCCTGGCACTGGGCATGGCTGCGCAAAGCTGTTCGTATCAGTGTTGGCATTATCGGAGCTTATAGGATCTTTATTGAAATTATAGGATCTTTATTGAAATGGTCCACACAGATATTGTCTTACGGTATCAAAAGTGCGTGAATCTTTTACAAACATACATGTCCTCGTTGAGTTTGTGACAGGTTGTAAACGCAGTCTGCAGCCTATAGCCGCATCAGCTATCTACACTACGTTTTGCACAAAGTTACTTCGTTACAAATACCAGTAATGCAATAAGACAAATACAAGTAGAAAATTGAACAGGAATAATGAAAATATACAAGTTGCTGACTGAATAGTACAGCGTTAATCGATAACCAGTATGCACAATTGACTGTGAATTACTATGGGTGCTGCTTATCGAGCCATCTGCTACATGCACGACACGAATAGAATATGCAGCCGTTCAAAATACTTGACAAATTGGAAAGATATAATTGGAATTGGGAAGATATGCGGAAGTGCATCGTATCTGCGAAGAAACCGGAGCCAAGAGCGAGCCTTAGCAGTGCGACCGACTCAGCGTGGGCGGATCCGTTGAACGGCCACTTCACGTCTGTGGGGCCTGACATGGCGGCGGCGCTGGGCGCGGCGACGTGAGAGGGGGAGACTGTACCGTCCCGTTCCCCACGAGTGTGTGCGGGCTCGTTGCGATCAGGCCTGTGACGCCACCTGAACTGTCTGCTGCGCTGAAACAGGTGGGGACTTCAGGGAGCCGATGGTGTAGGTGTAGTCACTATGCATTTAATTAAACTAACTTTCCTTGTAATTACTCCTCATCTTCTGCATGTTGTGAATAGTTCGCTTGTATCTGGAAATGTACCCGACATGTGGAAGACCGCTACCGTCACCCCTGTTTAAAGGCGGTGACCAGAGTGACCCAAATAATGTTCGGCCCATTTAAATATTGTCAGTTGTAGGGAAACTTTGCGAGCAAGTAGTGAGCAACCAGCTTGCCTCTTACCTGTCAAAACATCACGTGATGTGTCCTGAGCAGCAAGGGTTTCGCCCCGGCCAATCCACGGAGTCGACGATGTTATGCACTGCCAAAACGTTAACCAGTACCATAGACAGATGGCTGGTTACGACGCTGACGACGAATGGCACGTCTAAGGCGTTTGACAGTGTGTAGCATTCCCGGCTCCTGGAGAAGTCGGGGGGGGGGGGGGGGGTATGGTGTTGACACACATTGGTTCCGTGGCTGGCTCGTGGGTCGTTCGCAGCGTGTTGTGGGCTGTAATGCGCCACTTCCGGTTACACACGGAGTGGTCCAGGGAAGCATTTTAGGTCCGATATTGCTTTTACTGTTCACAAATGACTTGCCTTCTTTTATCCATCGTGACCAACTATGTGTTGCGTCTGCTGCTGCTGCCGGTACCTCTGCACACACTGGACGATCGGTGGTGACTGTATTTACCCTCTCTCAGTGCAGACACAGGTCGCCTCGGTGGGCGCGGTCACGGCCCGCGGCAGTGATAGGTCACCGCCGGGGTCAGAGGGGTGTACGGCGGGCCTGCATGCCGGCCAGGACTGCCCCGGCCCATCGGGCGCACGGCATAACACAACGCTATGTATGTATGCTGCCGATGACGCTCATTTTTTAGACGCCGATACCAGAGGCGGGCCTTTTTGTTATTTGTTGGGGTTGTAATTGAGTCGGCGACCGGGGGGGGGGGGGGGGTATTATTTTGTTAGGGTCATCATCAGCTGAGGGGTCATCTTTTTTAGTCAGACTTGAGTCGACTAAAACAATTTAGTCGTTACAAGTCTGCTAAGGGCCACTCAAACCGAAGGCCCCTCAGGCTGACTGAAGGCACATCAGGCCATCCGAGGGCTATCCCAGGACAACCAAAGCCCCTCCGGCCGACTGAGGGATCCTCAGGCAGACTAAGGGTCTCCTCAGGCCGACTGAGGGCCCCCGGGCCGGCTGAGGGTCATCTGAAGCCGACTGAGGGCCCCCTTCTTAGCATAGTTATATATATATATATATATATATTATATATATATATATATATATATTATATATATATATATATATATATATATTGTTGCCACCGCCGGCTGCTGTGCGGCGCCCGCCGGGTTACCGGCCGGGCCGCTTGGCGGCCGTAGCGTCCGCAGCGGCCACGTGGCGCCCGGGGCGAGGCCCGACCTGGGCCAGGGCGGGCGTGCCTGTGATTGGTCGCTGGTGTCCCGAGCCGCGGGGCACTGGCGAGGTTATGTCGGACCGGCGCGCTATGCGTCGGGCACTGTCTCGCGGGGTCTGGCGCGGACCAGACTCACTCTGTCGTCACGGTAGTTTTCACTACCGTGTTTGGTTCGGGTAACAATATATCTGAGTGAAGAACTCAAGTGTTGTGCGGTGAGTGAACGGAGGTGACTAGAAGTGACGGACGGATGTGAGTTCGGAGCAGCAAACCTTCAAGCGCAAGGTGACTGACTGCACCCCGTCCTTATTTCCTGGGATCTTGTCACTTTCCACCCTCTTCCGGAGTGTGTGAGGGAGGCGACCACACGGTGTCTCGCCATCGAGACATCGGGGGTTGAACTCGTTTCTCGGGTCTCGCCATCGAGACGCGGGGGGCGGGGCCTCTTTTCATACAAAGGGTGCGACCAGTCGGCTTCGGCTACCCTCGTCATCGAGGCGCCGAAGTATCGGTAGATCTGTCGGATCACAGTGTCCTCGCCATCGAGGAGCTGTGATCAGTCAGCGACTGTCGTCTTCCTCACCATCCTTACCCGGACCCAGACATCCTACGCCTGCCTTCCCCAGTCAGTCACCAAACCACATCAGTGTCGCCAACGCATGTAACCAGGGGACATCGTGGCGACATATATATATATATATATATATATATATATATATATATATATATATATATATATATATATATATAAATACGACGACTATCAAATTAATAGTAAATCTAAAATATCAAATCAAACAAAATAAACAACTTCCAAAAATAGCAACTCTACAATAAATTGTTCAATACAGGGACTTATAGGTAAGTAGGTAGGACTGTTTTTGTTGAAGCGACTTCGGAACCAGGAACGTTCTAAAGCACCAATGTCGCTTTAACAACCTTAATGAAGATTGCGAATGGTAAACTGCAAGCATTACCAAATGCTATATCTTCTACTTTATATTAGAGGAAAATATTCGTTTAACGTGTTTCAAATAAATCGTAAGAACGTGCTCATTTTGGGTCGCAAATGGGTGAGTATATTTAATAGGCAATGGTGCGACATTGGTGGGTATCATCCAGTAAACATGATTACCTAGCTGCGGTTTACTTTCCAGGTTCGCTGCATGCTGCTGCTCATCAAGAACAGAGTTGACGACTGTCCATTCGATATTTTCTGGAGCGGCTGCTCGGCGGATCTTGTAGTGATCGTTATATTGGTAAGGCGTTGGGTGGCTATAATACTTGCCATTTCCGGACTTTAAATAGCATCGCTCTGCAGTTACCTTATACCTACACGTCTCCTACGATACTGATCGAGCCATGACAAGTTAACACTCGGCGCCCATTTGGTTGGAGAGCTCACTTGGGCAATCGTCGAGAGCTTGACTTGACATTGCTTGGTAGATATCATTGCAAGGAGAATACAAGCTCTTCCAGCTGGTTGTCAACTGCAGAAGCGTCACGTGACGTGACGTATCGTGACGCTACCGGCGTGGATGTGGGTTGATGCGCGGTAAACTGTTAGTTGCTCACTCGATCGATGAATATTGCTGTGTAATATCGCGCACGTCATCCCGGGCGACGCAGCACCTGACAGCGTCATCCAAGTGATCTGAACTAAATATAGAAACATAATATAATGTTGCACCATACGTGATCTAATGAAGTAAACACAGTTGAAATCATATACAAACAAAACAACCGCAGTATCAGGCTCCACACATGTCACCGGCACACTCCCCCTCCCTTTCCGCCCCGTCACGGGCAGCACGTGACACCAGACTTCATCGGCGCAGTAGTTACATATGTGACCCTCCCCTCCCCTCCCCCCCGTCACGGGCAACACGTGACACCAAACTTCATAGGCGCAGTAGTTACATTTGTGACACTCCCCCCTCCCGTCGCGGGCAGCACGTGACATCAGACTTCATCGGCGCAGTAGTTACATTTGTGACCCTCCCCTCCCCTCTCTTCTCGTCACGGGCAGCACGTGTCACCAGACTTCATCGGCGCAGTAGTTACATTTGTGACCCTCCCCTCCCCTCCCCTCCCGTCACGGGCAGCACGTGTCACCAGACTTCATAGGCGCAGTAGTTACATTTGTTACACTCCCCCCTCCCGTCACGGGCAGCACGTGACATCAGACTTCATCGGCGCAGTAGTTACATTTGTGACCCTCCCCTCCCCTCTCTTCTCGTCACGGGCAGCACGTGTCACCAGACTTCATCGGCGCAGTAGTTACATTTGTGACCCTCCCCTGCCCTCCCCTCCCGTCACGGGCAGCACGTGTCACCAGACTTCATCGGCGCAGTAGTTACATTTGTGACCCTCCCCCCTCCCGTCACGGGCAGCACGTGACACCAGACTTCATCGGCGCAGTAGTTACATTTGTGACCCTCCCCCCTCCCGTCACGGGCAGCACGTGACACCAGACTTCATCGGCGCAGTAGTTACATTTGTGACTCTCCCCCCTCCCGTCACGGGCAGCACGTGACACCAGACTTCATCGGCGCAGTAGTTACCTTTGTGACCCTCCCCCTCCCGTGACAGGTAGCACGTGACACCAGACTTCATCGGCGCAGTAGTTACATGTGTGACCCTCCCCTCCCCTCTCTTCCCGTCACGGGCAGCACGTGACACCAGACTTCATAGGCGCAGTAGTTACATTTGTGACCCTCCCCTCCTCTCCCCCCACCCGTCACGGGCAGCACGTGACACCAGACTTCATCGGCGCAGTAGTTACATTTGTGACCCTCCCCTCCCCTCCCCCCACCCGTCACGGGCAGCACGTGACACCAGACTTCATCGGCGCGGTAGTTACATTTGTGACCCTCCCCTCCCCTCCCCTCCCGTCACGGGCAACACGTGACACCGGACTTCATCGGCGCGGTAGTTACATTTGTGACCCTCCCCTCCCCTCCCCCACCCGTCACGGGCAGCACGTGACACCAGACTTCATCGGCGCAGTAGTTACATGTGTGACCCTCCCCTCCCCTCTCTTCCCGTCACGGGCAGCACGTGACACCAGACTTCATAGGCGCAGTAGTTACATTTGTGACCCTCCCCTCCCCTCCCTTCCCGTCACGGGCAGCACGTGACACCAGACTTCATCGGCGCGGTAGTTACATTTGTGACCCTCCCCTCCCCTCCCCCCACCCGTCACGGGCAGCACGTGACACCAGACGTCATTGGCGCAGTAGTTACATTTGTGACCCTCCCCTCCCCTCCCCTCCCGTCACGGGCAGCACGTGACACCAGACTTCAGCGGTGTGGTGGTGTTCGTCCGTGATGACCGGGCCAGCCTGAGCCGCATGGAAGCCCTGCTGCGCGCACCGGAGCTGCGGCAGCCCCTCTGGAGTCGCCGGTTTCGCACCGAGGCGTGGCCGCTGTACCTGGAGCCGGTGCTGACGGCTGCAGCCGCAGACCTCGGCTGCCACTGGAGTCTGTACATCAACAATTATGAACTGTTTGTGCTGCCACCAGGACGGCCGGACGCCGAGGAGGAGAGCATGTGAGCATTCTCTACAGTTGGTCAGACCTCGGACGACCACAAGGAGATGATGTGACGAAGTGTAATTTGCAATCAGCCAAACGCTCGCAAAAATAAAATACCTGAGAATTGTATTTAGTTTTATCTTCCATATGAATAATTAAAACTCATTTTGCAGCAAATCAGCTAATCCATGAAATACATTTTTGTAAACTTGTGTTTAATATTTCAATTTAAATAGGCCAACGATTAAACTCATTTGAATGTAATTGTTTGTCTGAGCCAGTAACTACAACTCACTTGTCATGCTCGTTCAGCGTCCACACCACCCTCACCTCAGGCCGTGACCTTCCACAGCCCCGGCTTCTCCATCGAGCCTTTCAGCTGAAGCATCTCTCCACCGTGGAGCGGTACTGGCCGCATACCGTCTTAGCTCCGGACGAGGACTCCCTCATCGCAGACGGCCTGGCCGCCGGTCTGTCCGCCGGGGCCTTCCTCTCCAACCCCCACTCCCTCCCCGACCCGCCGCCCACCGCCGATGGCCTCGCCTCTTGGGCGGTGATGAACCACAACAGTGGCCTGGGTTCCTGCACACGCTGGCCAGTCAGCGGCATCACCATCTAGCGAGGGCGGTGGTGACGAGATTAACGCGGATCTGCGCCGAGAGGGGATACCCCTGTCTGGGCTGCACGAGGGCGGATAATGTGGGGGTGACCGGCACTCTGGCGAGGCTGGGGTACGTTCGGGTGTGTACGATTATGTTTGGGATGGCGGCGCCGTCCAAGCCTGCGCTGACGAAGAGTAAGGTTTAGGTGGCGGTTAGAGAGGAGGGAGTGCTGGGTTGAGGGAAAAGGGCTCGTGTTGACGCCGTGAACGCATACATAGTCATTCAGTCAGATAGCTGTCATTCACTGTACAAATAAACGGTTACACGATGGGACATGACGCCGTATGGAATATGGCATGCTATGACGCCGTATGGAATATGGCATGCTATGGAATATTAGATGTAGCATGACATGGGATATAGCGTATGCAATGTGACATAAGGAATATGATGACATTTAACATGACATGCACATGGAATGTGACGAAGCCTATGACATGCTGTGGAAAGAATAGCGAGATGACAACGCAGGAACATGCTATTTATATTTCATGCATCACAAGAACTAATGATGTGATAGTCAGAAATACCTGACACATGACCGGACCGATACGACACATGACCGGACCGATACGACACATGACCGGGCCGATACGACACATGACCGGACCGATACGACACTGACCGGACCGATACGACACTGACCGGACCGATACGACACATGACCGGACCGATACGACACATGACCGGACCGATACGACACATGACCGGACCGATACGACACATGACCGGATCGATACGACACATGACTGGACCGATACGACACATGACCGGACCGATACGACCCATGACTGGACCGATACGACACATGACCGGACCGATACGACACATGACTGGACCGATACGACACATGACCGGACCGATACGACCCATGACCGGACCGATACGACACATGACTGGACCGATACGACCCATGACTGGACCGATACGACACATGACCGGACCGATACGAATTGCGACATAATCATAGTGATCAAATTTCGAGTTATTGACACTGACATAGTGGATGCGTATTGCGTATGGCCAGGAGGCCAGACATCGGTCGGCACTCCTGCCACCTGTCGGTGGGATTGTAAACTGCAGTTGCCGAGCGGTACCGGCCGCGCTCTGGCTGTGCTGTGGAGGACGGTCAGCTAGAGGACGGCCCAACACAGACTTTAGTCCCAGCGGACAGTGGCGGCTGTTTAGCTATGCGGTCACTCGAGCTGCATTCGGTGGACGGATGGTAACAGGAAGTCACATGATAAGGATGGAAGCAGATAGTTCTCTCCTCGATCCGGCCCGTTTCTGTCGCGCACCGCTGCTGAGGCGTTGAGTCGTTCATGAATAACATTGGTACGAATGTTCTGCACAATTTAAGCGCTGATTAAATGTGATATTTATAACTTCTGCTCCAAAATAGTTGCAATGCTGTAATGAATGGGTCATTGACTCTCATTTGAAGCCTCACTCTGAGTTTGTGATCTCCAATTGCAAACAAGCAAGTCAGCAGTGGCGCACGCAGGGGGGGGGGGGGGTCAAAGGGGTCAGCTAACCCCCCCCCCCCCGAAATTTCTGAGGGGCCCGTATTTCTGAGGGGCCCGTTTCTGGTAGGGGCCCGGTCTTGGTCAGGCCCGATCTAGGTAGGGGCCGGTGCTGGCAAAGGCGTGGCATGGGATGATGGGGCCCGGCCCTCGCATATTCTTGACACGGGCCCGTTTCTGGTAGGGACCCGGTCTTGGTCAGGCCTGATCGAGGCAGGGGCCAGGTGCTGGCAAAGGCGTGATATGGGGCCCGGTCAGAACGAGAGCCCGGTACTTGAACATTATTGATGCGAGCCCGTTTCTGGTAGAGGCCCGGTCTTGGTCAGGCCCGATCGAGGCAGGGGCCCGGTGCTGGCAAAGGCATGATATGGGGCCAGGTCAGAACGAGGGCCCGGTCACAACAGGGCCCGGTCATTGCATATTCTTGATACGGGCCCGTTTCTGGAAGGGCCCGGTCTTGGTCAGTTCCGATCGAGGCAGGGTCCCGGTGCTGGCAAAGACGTGGCATGGGGCCCGGTCAGGACGAGGGCCCGGTCATAACAGGGCCCGGTCCTCGCATATTCTTGATACGGGCCCGTTTTTGGTAGGGGCCCGGTCTTGGTCAAGCCCGATCGAGGCAGGGGCCCGGTGCTGACAAAGGCGTGATATGGGCCCGGTCACAACAGGGCCCGGTCCTTGCATATTCTTGATGGGGGCCCGTTTCTGGTAGGGGCCGGTCTTGGTCAGGCCCGATCGAGGCAGGAGCCCGGTGCTGGGAAAGACGTGATATAGGGCACGGTCAAAACGAAGGCCCGGTCACAACAGGGCCCGATCTTGCAAATTCTTGATATGGGCGTATTTTATATTGATACGTATTGTTTTACATTATCCATTGTTGCTTCAGGAAATGGTTTATGGCAACTTGTGGCAACATGATGGTGGGCGCAAATGACGTAGTCGAGGCGCACTAAAACCCCAACGATGATGATGATGACACAACTACCGGGGATCGGACTGCCTAACCTGCCTAACCTGTAAAATATAATTGTTGTTGTTGTCATTTACCTGCCTAACCTGCCTAACCTGTAAAATATAATTTTTGTTGTTGTCATTTACCTCATTTCGTCAAATTTACTCTCGACAGTTGTACCGCACATCAGTAGCACACGCACCTAAAATTCGCACATCAGTAGCACACGCAGTCACCTTACACGACATTGACAAGACAATTATAATGTCTCAGGTCCCATGCTGTAGGGGGCCCGCTCAAAAACAAGTGACCGAAATCCGCGAAGTTTTCTAAAAACGGGTGGGGGCCCGCTCACAAGGGGGCCCGCTTTTAGGGCTCTGACCCCCCCCCCCCCCCCCCCCCCAAATGGAATCCTGCGTGCGCCACTGAGCAAGTGTATCAATATGTCTTACCTTGCACGTACCGGGTCCTCAAGATTCCATCACCAGCTGTGACTGTAAATGCCTGCGCAACATTTCTGTTCCACACTCTCAGAACCGGCCCCAAGTCCATCAATTTCAAATAAAGTGCTCTGATGCATTTGAGGCAAAGTACAGTTGAAATGAGTTGCTTGAACTTTAGAGGAAAGCGCCTCAGAAATTGTGATACTGCACCGCACTACTCAACCTGTCATGGTAGGCTGCGCCGCAATACAAATCCATCGTTAGACTGCACCGCAATGTTCGTGCTGCTCGAAGGCTCATCGCGCCTTTCATTCATTCGTTGGTGATGCGCATGCGCACACGAAGGGGGATTGTATGCGCCATACCACCGCAATTCTTGGGTAACTTAAAATTCATCCTTTCATCGACATCGGACCTTGGACGACAACAAGCCAGCCTGCTCCAGCCCTCCACCGCTTCCGGGTGCGGAACCCTGTCCACGTGCTTGTGGCAGGGTTGTTAGACCCTTTAGATAGGTAGTCTTTAGATATTTTTAAGTAGGTAGTTTCATTAGCTACAAATTTTTTATTGGCAATATGCCTCCTCCACGGCGTAGGTCCCCTCCACTTTTGGGAAGTTAATTTGCAGTTGCCAACACGTTCTGTCGTGTGTGGCAAGTTAACGTAGACAGTTAGCCCCCATCCAATCCCCTCCTGAGCCACGACGATGGCTACCCCCCCCCCCCCCCCCGGAACCCCGCCCCCCGACCCGCCTGACCCCCCTCCGGGGTTCCCCGGCGCGCGACCGCGTGCCCCCCTGGACGGTCCCCCTCCCAGCCCCCCTCAGGGGCCCCGCCCGCCCCGTTCAGGGGCCTAGCTCCTCCCCGACCCCCCTCAGGGGTCCCCCCCTCCCAGCCCCCCTCAGGAGCCCCGCCCGCTCCGTCCAGGGGCCTGGCTCTGGCCGTCCTCGCCGTCCTCCCGTCCCCCCGACCCTCCCGACCCCCCTCAGGGCCCCCCCCCCTCCCAGCCCCCCTCAGGGGCCCCGCCCGCCCCGTCCAGGGGCCTGGCTCTCGCCGTCCCCCCGACCCTCCCGACCCCCTCAGGGGTCCCCCTCCCGTACCGGCGCGCGCCCCCGATCCCCCGGTTCCCATCAGGAGCCCCGCCCCGACCGTCCCGGTGCCTGGCTCCCGCCAGACACCTCTCCACCCGACGGACCGGCTCTCCTCCTCATCCAGAGGCTGGACGGGGTGAGTTTTCGCCAGGCGAACCCCTTCGCGATCCGACGCCGGCTGGTCAACCTCTGCGGAGAGGTGGCTTCCGCCAAATCCATCCGTACTGGCGGCCTGCTGGTACAGACACTGTCTGACCAGCAGACAGAGCGGGTCATGGGCCTAACGTCCTTCCTGGACGCGGCCTGTGAGGTGTCTGCCCCTGACAGGATGAACTCCTGCCAGGGCTACATCTACTGCCCCGACGTAAACGGCCTTACCGAGGCCGTGCTCCTGCAGGAGCTAGTGACCCAAGGGGTCACAGAGGTCGTGAGGATGAGGTCCCAAAAGCCGGGACCGAATCCCATGATCAAGCTCCGGTTCCGGGGGCTAGACCTGCCTCAGCAGATTTACTGCGGCTACATCAGAGCCGCAGTAACTGAGTGGACCCCGGCGGCCCAGCAGTGCCGATACTGCTGGCGCTTCGGCCACCATCAGCGGAACTGCCACGCCCGTCTCCCCACCTGCGGGAAGTGCGCCTCGTCTCACGAGACAGCCCACTGTGACGGTGGCGACACTGCAGCGATGCGCTGCGTGTCGTGCGGCGGACCCCACGCCGCGTGGTCCCGGGGACTGCCCGGCCAGACAGGCAGTGGTCGAACAGACCAAGGCCCGACGGGCGACGCCGATCGCCCCTCCTCCCATCCCAGCGCTGGCTCCCAGCGTGTGGCCGCTGCTGCCAACCCCGACCCGGATCCCGCCCTCCCCCCGTCGGTCCCCACGCGGGTCCTCCTCACCGGTGCAGCCGGCTGCTCTGGTAGAGCGCCCCTGCGAGCCCTGCCCCTCCCAAGCCAAGTCTCACACGGACTCTGGCTGTGCCCCAGTGGCACCCACGCCCACCCCCGCCGAACATCTGGCGGAGTCCCCAGCCGGGTCCCAGGACTCAGGTCCCCAGAGCACCAGGGGGTCGTCCACGGAGGAAGACTCCGACGACTCGTCTGCAGGCGAGTCGGACACCTCACTGATTCGAGCCGTCACCCGCCGCGTGACCAGCCACCGCACCCAGCCTCGCCCCTCCCGCTCCCCGCCCTCCCCGCCGCTCCCTCTCGCCGCCCTCCCGCTCCCCGTCCTCCCCCCGCCCCCCCCCCTCCCCGCCCCCCAGCCGCTCCATCTCCCCGCCCCCCCCCCCCGCTCCCTCTCCCCCCCCCCCCTCCCCCCCCCCCCTCCCCCCCCCTCCCCTGCTCTCAGAGGAAAGCAACTCAGGCTTCCAGCCCATCCGCCCCGCCCAGCTCCCTACAGATAGGTCGAGCCGCCCCCGCTCCCGCTCCCGCTCCCAATGCAGGCGTACCCGGGCGACCGCGAGGCAAGGTCTGGAAGTAACTCACGATGAATAACAAACAATCAGAATTCGTCCTCCAATAGAATGTTAGATCATTAATATCCCATTGGGGGCAATTCAAACATTATGTCTTAAATAATAATCCGTTAGTAGCCGCTGTCCAGGAAACCCATTTTATTGACGCCGACTTTAATAATTATACTCTTAAAATACCCGGATATAGCCTTTATACAAATAACGTAAATGCATCACCGCGCCGAGGCGGCTCGGCTTTGCTTATTTCAAACCAACTTTTGCATCACCAAATCGACCTTCAAACAACCTTAGACGCAGTCGGCGTTAATATTAAAATCGCTCAGCTAGAACTAACTCTTATCTCTATTTATTTTCGTCCGACTGAGGACATAGACATTGATTCTTTTTCCCAGCTTATTACAAATATTAACACCCCATGTCTGATTATGGGCGATTTCAACGCGCATAGTCGGGCGTGGGGCTGCCTTCGGAACTCTCGCCGCGGCCAAATTATGCTGGACCTACTGGACCGGCATAATTTGGTCTTCCTTAACGACCAATCACCCACACACGTACACCACTCAGGAGGCGTGTTGACTTACAGCGCCATTGATCTCGCCTTCGCCACACCACGCATCGGGACTCTTTTTACATTTAATGCACAATCTGACCCTCTTTTTAGCGATCATTACCCAATTCACTTAGAACTCCAAGTCCCTTCAGGACAGACAAATTTTTACTCTCTGCCTAGATGGAACCTTCGCAAAGCCGACTGGTCCTCCTTTCAAAAACACATTGACACTAGTCACCCCGCAGACTCCCAGACCGACATTAACACATTTTTAAACACTATTCTCGCATCAGCACACCAGCACATTCCACACACACGCACACACACAACACCACCCGAGGCAGCGTACTGCCCCGTGGTGGAACACAGAATGCCAAAGAGCTGTTGCCCTCCGGAAAAGAGCATTTCGAAAATTTCAATCTTGTATAACTGCAGAAAATGAACACGAAGTACGGAAAACCCGCTCTTTGGCTAAAACAATCATTGACAAAGCAAAAAAAGAATCTTGGCAGGAATTCTCATCTACCTTTAATCGATTTACCTCCCTCTCAAAAATTTGGACATTAATTAAATCGTTTTCAAATAAAAGACCACCGGCATACAAAATCCCACACTTACAAATACACAACACATTTACACGCTTCCCCTAGAGGTGGCAACACAATTTGCACAACACTACGCTAACATATCATCAACACAACAATGTACACCAACTTTTAATAACCAACTTAACGATCAATTTCAATCTATTAGCTTTGACTCTAATAACGTAGAAATCTACAACTCTCTTTTTACCAACTCAGAGTTAACGTACGCTATAGGTAAATGTGGTAAAACTTCTGTAGGACCAGATCAAATTGACTACTCCTTCTTTAAAAACTTGACAGAGACTGGTCTCACCAACTTACTAACAGCCTTCAATACCATGTGGTTTGATGGCACTTTCCCTGAATCTTGGCATAATAGTACGCTAATTCCTATAATTAAACCTCGCAAACCCAAATCTTCTCCCGCTAGCTATCGCCCTATTTCTCTAACTAGTTGTGCATGTAAACTATTCGAACGCATGGTTAATGGACGCATCAGGACATACATTGAAACAAATAATTTACTTTCCCCACACCAAAGTGGTTTTCGACCTGGTCGCTCCACTGCGGACAATTTAGTTGGTCTTATCGACTCTGTCCAGCGCGGCTTTCGAGGGAGAGAGGTCACAGTTGCCCTCTTTCTTGATTTGAGAGCTGCGTTTGACAGAGTCAATAAGACTGCACTTCTAGTAAAGGTCCATAAGGCCGGAATTCGAGGTCGACTCGCTAAATTTATCCAAAACTTTTTAGAAAATAGAACTTTTAATGTAAGGTGCGGCAACACATATTCTCCAAATCGAAATCAGGACCACGGTGTCCCACAGGGATCGGTCCTCTCCCCGACCCTATTTTTAATTATAATTAACGACATTTTCAGTAATATTAACAAGATCGACAAAGGTCTTAAATTTCCAATGTACGCTGATGACCTGGCGGTGTGGTTCTCGCACCCGAGTGTCGATCAAGCCAGCAAAATGTTACAACTAGTACTCATTGATATAAAGGTATGGTGCGACCAATGGGGTCTGGAAATTTCTCCAAGTAAATCTGCATCTCTAATTTTTTCAAAGAAACCTGCATATGTGGAACCCTACATTCCATTAAAATATAACAATCAAATTATCCCTTTCGTCAAATCATTCAAGTATCTGGGAATAACGCTAGACACACGTCTCTCGTTCATCCCACACTTCAATGATTTAGTGCAGAGATGTACGAGACGAATTAATATTATGAAGTCATTGGCTGGTCGAGAGTGGGGCGCAGATCGTGCCACTCTTCTCCAACTATATACTTCCCTGATACGCCCAGTACTGGACTATAACGCATTCTTATTTGATGACATATGTTCCAAACAAATTAAAAAATTGCAAACTGTCCAAAACGCTGCCTTGCGGATCGTGACTGGAGCCTGCCGCACCACCAACACCACAAACTTACACATCGACACAAACATTCCCACACTCTGCCGCCGACGCAAATACACACTACTTAGATTCTACACCAGAGCAAGTTCACACCCCACACGCCCAACATTCCACATCTTAAATCACCCCGCACCCACAAGACGACAAACACTACTACAAAAACGACACCCACTCATCAGTCACAGAATCAGACAAACACTCGCACTATTCAACATTCCACACATCAACACAATGCCAACGCCACCACTCACATCTCACTGGCTCGACACAACACCAGACACACACCGCCTCTTCACACACAACAAAAACACAGTCACGGCGGCAGAGACACACACACTCTTCAACGAACACAAAGCACAACACAACACATACACATACATATACACAGACGGCTCTCGAAGCGACGGCCGAACCGGTGGTGCATTCTACACAAACACAGTTAGCAATAACTTTAGACTTCCCGACATAAATAGCGTATACACAGCGGAATTGGCATCCATTTTATTAGCATTAATATATGTCAGAAAAGAAAAACTTAAGGAAGTAGTCATTTGCACAGACTCGTCCGCCTCGCTCACGGCCATTTCCTCGATTAGTGACTGTAGAAACCCGATAGTATTTAAAATCAGACAGCTAATCAAGTATTTAAACAGTAAAAACAATAGTATTAAATTCCTCTGGATCCCAGGACACGCAGGTATCCCGGGAAACGAGGAAGCCGACAGACTTGCGAAATTGAGCCTAGAATTACCTTCAGTAAAACAACTTCCAAGCCCAGTATCAGACGTGTTAAATTATATTAATTCTCAACTTAGCATACTGCGCCAGAGCGAGTGGGACGCCGCTCCACATTTTCATCTTTATCCAATCAAGCCAAAAGTCCAACATTTTATATCTATGTAGTCACCAGAATTGTAGAGAGAAGGAGGTAATATTGGCGCGCCTCCGTCTCGGTCATACAAAAATTACTCATTATTATATTATGGAGAATCTCCCGCCACCAAATTGCCAACATTGCCCAGGTTATCCGCGCTACACAATCAAGCACTTACTTCTTACTTGCCCAGTACACAACGATAAACGACAGAACATTATTAATTACACACAACAAAATAGCATCACATTAAATCTTCAAACACTGTTAGGTGATAGTTATCCTGAATTGATAGGTCTTCTCTTAGATTATCTCTACCAAACACGTTTAGCTAATCAAATATAACAGGGTTTTTTTGGCCTTGCGCATTTTTGGCCCACCGCGCAGGTTTTTTCCCCTTTGCCTTAGACGCTGGGTTTTTTATTATTCAGGACTTTTCGCCCAGCTAAATACACCCCACAACCAGGTCTCGCCGAGGCGCCGGAGCCAGGGAGACTGGCAACAGTCTCCCGTTGTTGCAATGACGGCACCGCCACGGCTCCATCAACACTGACACTGTACAGGTGTATTGTAATAAAAATATGTATGCATGTGTGTCTCGTGTTTGACTTATTTTTTACCTTGAACGAAATACTTAACGTAATGCTAGATATTATATTTGACCTTGAACGAAATACTTAACGTAATGTTAGATATTATATTTACTTTGAACAAATAATTTTTCCGGGTACATATAAACCGGTTAAAGTAATTAATTAACGTAAAATAGCTACCCTTCTCCCTAGCTTGCCCGGGTCCACATACACCGGATAACGTAACTCTTTGCCTGGCAAATTGCCAGAAGTAATTCCCCAAACCCGGGAAATGGCTATAGGCCGGTCCGGGAAAAAAACTTAAAATTCATCCTTTCATCGACATCGGACCACGGACGACTTCTAGCCAGCCTTCACCAGCCCTCCACCGCCTCCGGGTGCGGGACCCTGTCCACGTGCTTGTGGCAGGGTCGTTAGACCCTTAGATAGGTAGCCCTTAGATATTTTTAAGTAGGTAACGTAATTTCCACAATTTGCAAGGTAGAGAACCCGCTTCATTCTTTAGATTAATTGCAGCTGGCAACACGTTCTGCCGTGTGTGCCACGTTAACGTAACTTAGGTTATTCATTGAACTTTCCCCTCCCTCCTCCGGTCATGGCGACCCCCCCGCCCCTCCGTCCCCTCATGGCGACTTCCCCACCCCTCCGTCCCCTCATGGCGACCCTCCCGCCCGACCCCTTCAGGAGTCTCTCCCCTCCCGTCCCGGCGCGCGGCCACCCCCCGGCTTCCTTCAGAAGCCACCCGACCCCCTTCAGGGGTCTGCCCCCCCCCCCCCCCCGGACGGTCCTCCTGGACCCCCCGGCTCCCCTCAGGAGCCTCGCCTGGACCGACCCGGTGCTTGGCTCCCCCCCCCCCAACACCTCGCCACCCGACGGGCCTGCTCTCCTCCTCATTCAGAGGAAGGACGGAGTGACCATGAGGCAGGCACTCCAACCCGTTCGCGGTGCGCCGCCAACTGGTCGCCCTCTGTGGAGAGGTGGCCAGCGCGCGCTCCATCCGTTCCGGCGCTCTGCTGGTTCAGACCCTGTCTGGCCAGCAGACTGCCACCCTCCTAGCCATCCCGTCTTTCATGGACAAGGCTTGTGAAGGTGACGGCCCCCTACCACATGAATTCCTGCCAGGGATTCATCCTGTGCCCCGAAGTCAGCAATCTGACTGAGACCGTGCTCCTCCAGGAGCTAGTGACTCAGGGGGTGACAGAAGTGGTCCGGATGCGGTCTAAGCGACCAGGCCCCAACCCCATGGTCCGGCTGCGTTTCCGGGGCTTACAAGCTCCCGGAACGCATCTACTGTGGCTACATAGTAGTCAAGGAGTGGACCCAAGGGCCACTGCAGTGCAGAGCCTGCTGGCGGTTTGGCCACCACCAGCGTCAGTGCCACGCCCGCCAGTCCATCTGCGGGAAGTGCGCCGAGACGCCACGACACAGCCCAATGTGTCGGTGGCGACACCGCAGCCACTCGCTGCGTGTCGTGCGGGGCCGCCCACCCCGCATGGTCCCGTGACTGCCCTGCCCGAGCGATAGCCGCCGAGCAGACCCGGGCCCGCAAGGCGGTCCCCCCACCCCACCTCCCATCCCAGCGTCTGGCCCCCGCTGCCCCCATCCCACCGAACCCCACCCGCGCCCCCCCGTCGGACCTCAAGTGGGTCCACCCCACCGGTGCCGCCGCCTGCCCCGTCACAGCGGCGGCAGTGCACACCCCCACCGACGGCAGAGCAGACCGAGTCCCTTCTGTCCCTTCTGGACTCTAGCATCGCCGAGTCCCTTCTGGACTCTGACAGTGCCCCAGCGGCACCCACTCCCACCCCCGCCGAATCTCTGGCGGAGTCCCCCGCTCGAGTCCTCTGAGTCCTCTGAGGACTCTGACGCCTCTATGATCAGAGCCGTCACCCGCCAACTCCCAAACTCCCACCCTCCTCCTCTCTCTGAAGACAGTCAGTCCCTCACCCTCTCCCTGCCATCCCTCCCCTCCCCCCACCCTCCTTCCCAGCTCCCTCGTAGCCCCTCCCCCCCCCCCCCAGCCCCTCTGAAAGTAACCGCTACCGCCGCAATTTGAGACGGTTCAACAAGAAACAATAAATCACCTCCAACAAATACTTCATTCAGTTGTTTCTGACTAACCGTTAAAATTGTGCTGCTGCTGACGTGGGAGTTGCGTGTTGGCTGCCGGTGTTTTGTTTCGGGGGCCCCCTGCTGGATCTCGGCCGCGCGGCGAATGGCCAGCGCTGTTCGTGACGTGGCTGATTTGGCGGGGGATTTCTGAGATGGGACGCCGATGGTAGATGAGCGGTTTTGCGTTGGCGGCGGCATGATTCCCTGTCAAATTGGTCGCTAAATCAGGTTGCTGCCGACGTGGGGTTGCGTGTTGGCTGCCGGTGTCTTGTTGCGGGGGCCCCCTGCTGGATTGGTAGCGCGGCGAATGGTTATGGCTTGGCTGTTCGTTGCGTAGCTGATTTGGCGGGGGATTTCTGCGATGGGACGCCGATGGTTGATGTGCGTTTTGCGTTGGCGGCGGCATGATTCCCTGCGAAACCAGTCAGAAATAACTTCCTGACTAACTGTTAAATCAAGTTACTGCTGACGCGGGAGTTGCGGGTTGGCTGCCGGTGTCTTGTTGCGGGGTCCCCTGCTGGATCTCGGCCGCGCGGCGAAGGGTCTTCGTTGCGTGGCTGATTTGGCGGGGGATTTCTGCGATGGGACGCCGATGGCTGATGTGCGATTTTGCGTTGGCGGCGGCATGATTCCCTGCCAAACCAGATCACACGCCGATGCTGCGCCGCGGTGCGGTGGCGGCTGCGCTGCGGTGCAGTGTCCGCTGCGCTGCGGTGCAGCATGTTAAATTATGCTAAAATCACGTTGCTGCCGACGTGGGGTTGCGTGTTGGCTGCCGGTGTCTTGTTGCGGGGGCCCCCTGCTGGATCTCGGCCGCGCGGCGAAATTCGTTGCGTGGCTGATTTGGCGGGGGATTTCTGCGATGGGGACGCCGATGGTAGATGTGCGGTCTTGCGTTGGCGGCGGCATGATTCCCTGCCAAATCAGTCGCGCAACGAAAGGTTCCATTGGAATTCGTTGTTCATTTCTTAACGTAATGCTCCTCCCAACCCTCCTCTCCCCTCTACTCCGCTCTTGCCAAGCCGAGTAGCTGAACACCCGCCCCTGATAACAGATGCCGATGCTGCGCTGCGGTGCGGTTGGCCGCTGCGCTGCGGTGCGGTTGCTCACTCCACTGCGCTGCGGTGTGGTGTCCGCTGCGCTGCGGTGCAGTATGTTAAATCATGTTGCTGCCGACGTGGGGTTGCGCGTTGGCTGCCGGTGTCTTGTTGCGGGGGCCCCCTGCTGGATCTCGGCCCCCGCGGCGAGGGTTTCTGGCCGTGGCTCTTCGTGACGTGGCTGATTTGGCGGGGGATTTCTGCGATGGGACGCCGATGGCTGATGTGCGATTTTGCGTTGGCGGCGGCATGATTCCCTGCCAAAACCAGATCACACGCCGATGCTGCGCCGCGGTGCGGTGGCTGCTGCGCTGCGGTGCAGTGTCCACTGCGCTGCGGGTGCAGTATCCACCCTGTCAAACTTTTTTTATACACTGTTAGGTGATAGTTATCTTGTATTGATAGGTCCCCTCTTAGATTATCTCTACCAAACACGTTTAGCTAAACAAATATAACAGGTTTTTTTGCCTTGTGCATTTTGGCCCACCGCGCAGGTTTTTCCCCTTTGCTATAGACGCTGGGTATTTTATTATTCAGGACTTTTCGCCCAGCTAAACACACCCCACAACCAGGTCTCACCGAGGCGCCGGAGCTAGGGAGACTGGCAACAGTCTCCCGCTGTTGCAATGACGGCACCTCCACGGCTCCATCAACTCTGACACTGTACAAGTATTCTGCTCTGTGTGTGTATGAAATATATTGTGTATGTATGTGTCTCGTGTTTTATTTTAACTTTGACTTTGAACGAAATACTTACGTAAGATAGACTTTAGATTTACTGTGAACAATTCACTTAACGTAAAATAGCTACCCCTATTCCCTTTCTTGCTCGGGTTCCCATAAACCGACTAACGTAACTCTTTGCCTGGCAAATTGCCAGAAGTACTTCCCAACCCCGGGATATGGCTATAGGCCGGTCCGGGTAAACAAAAATAAAAATAAATAACTTAAAATTGTAGCAAGTATTTTAGGGTTTCCTACAAAAAATATGTTCTGAGGCTTGAAGCCTGTATTTACAAGGTAATATAATGAATAAGAAAGCATGAGTTATGTACTGACTGTAAATGTTATGTTATGTAGTTATGTTTCATGACAAGATATCAGAAAAGGAAAATTATGAGGAAACAGACGAAAATGTGATACTTGTACTGCCACTGTACAGAGGCTGGACTTACCTGGCAGTCCTTTGGGCTGACTGTCCGTCCTTTTGGGTCGCCGGTCTCTGTGAATGATCTGCAGACAGAAATATTGACACGTCTCTTGCACGACAATTAATACGGACTATTTAATTCAAAATAGTAGTAATCGAAAGAGAATATTGGGCTTATAACTGATCGGATCACTGTAGCATGCACGTCACCTCGGCCCTCCTTCCACGCGGCTCGCGAACGACTCGAGGCCATATAATAGAGCGACCGGGTCGCCCCGCACCGGTTCACCCGAACCCGTACTTCGGTCACGTGACCCTCGCCCGGGGGCAGGCCAGCCGCAGTCGGCGTCCAGCCCGGCCCAGAACGCGTGGTCTGAACAGGTGAGGGGAGGGAAAGGGAGGGGAAGAGTAAAGCGCATGATAAGATTTGTATATTGTTGTTAAAGGAGATAATCACCTTTTCCACAACAATGGAGTTAGCACCTAAAATCGATAGACGAGACCAAGACTATATTGTAAATTCATTACATTTTGCATATAACAATTCCTACCGATAGATGTCAAGTCATAGTATGATAAGCGTTCCACGCTTATTATCAGCAAGTACTCGCGTAACGAATTCAGTAAATTAGCCTCCCTACGCGTTGTTATTTATCATGAAGGTATGCAATATGTTTTCTGCACTCTATCTTTTGGGAATATGCGCCAAACTTTTATGAACAATCAACAATCATTTGAGAGAGAAAAAATGCATTGAAATCGTCAGTTTAACAGTGGCCTTACTTATTTAGAGTCGGCGATTTGTTTATAAGTACCCATTCAACAACGTTGAACAGATTGATGCAAAAGCGCCAGATGTTGCGCTTTCCAATAGTAGAGGGAAAATACCGATCATTAGTTTTCCTAAACTTCCACTTTTAATCAGGGAATAATTTTATTCAATTCTTAAATTTAGATCACAATCATTTTAATACCATAAACGGTAGCCAAATAAATTGTTGCTAACAAAATCAAAGGTCCTTTAATCTTCCTTTAAGTAATTTGAGTGTGTGTACCTACGTAGATACTGATGAACGAATGCACTGAGAACGAATCAACTTAAAACTGGTTTTGACATCCCCCACCTTCTTTGCTTCACTAGGCATTCGGTATCTACTGGCTCGACACTGAAGTATGCACATTATAAAGGGCACCAGTTTGGGTATGATTCAGAACCAGTCGGGGCACAATTGTCGACCCCTGGTGTCAGGTGTGTCACTGTGTCAGGTATGTCAGGTGTCAGGTGTGTCACGGTGTCAGGTATGTCACTGTATCAGGTGTATCAGGTGTGCCAGGTGTGTCACGGTGTCAGGTGTGTCACGGTGTCAGGTAGTGTCACGGTGTCAGGTGTGTCACGGTGTCAGGTGTGTCACTGTATCAGGTGTGTCACTGTATCAGGTGTGCCACAGTGCCAGGTGTGTGACTGTATCGGTATGTCACTGTACAGGTGTGTCACTGTATCAGGTGTGTCACGGTGTCAGGTGTGTCACGGTGTCAGGTGTGTCACGGTGTCAGGTGTGTCACTGTAGTTCAGGTGTGTCACGGTGTCAGGTGTGTCACGGTGTCAAGTGTGTCACGGTGTCAGGTGTGTCACTGTATCAGGTGTGTCACTGTGTCAGGTGTGTCACGGTGTCAGGTGTGTCACGGTGTCAGGTGTGTCACTGTGTCAGGTGTATCAGGTGTGTCAGGTGTGTCACAGTGTCAGGTGTGTCATGGTGTCAGGTGTATCAGTGTGTCAGGTGTGTCACTGTATCAGGTGTGTCAGGTGTGTCACTGTATCAGGTATGTCACGGTGTCGGTGTGTTACGGTGTCAGATGTGTCACTGTATCAGGTGTGTCACTGTGTCAGGTGTGTCACTGTGTCAGGTGTATGTGTGGGTGTGGGTGTGTCAGGTTTCAGGTGTGTCACGTGTCAGGTGTGTTACTGTATCAGGTGTGTCACTGTATCAGGTATGTCACTGTGTCAGGTGTGTCACTGTGTCAGGTGTGTGTGTGTGTGTGTGTGTGTGTGTGTGTGTGTGTGTGTGTGGTGTGTGTGTGTGTGTGTGTGTGTGTGTGTGGTGTGTGTGTGTGTGTGTGTGTGTGTGTATGTGTGTGTGTGTGTGTGTGTGTGTGTGTGTGTGTGTGTGTGTGTGTGTGTGTGTGTGTGTGTGTGTGTG
This sequence comes from Chirona hameri, assembly GCA_036785665.1. NCBI lineage: Eukaryota > Metazoa > Arthropoda > Thecostraca > Balanomorpha > Balanidae > Chirona > Chirona hameri. The sequence continues at coordinate 856 of JAXIVJ010018121.1, read as the reverse complement.
TGTGTGTGTGTGTGTGTGTGTGTGTGTGTGTGTGTGTGTGTGTGTGTGTGTGTGTGTGTGTGTGTGTGTGTGTGTGTGTGTGTGTGTGTGCTGTGTGTGTGTGTGTGTGTGTGTGTGTGTGTGTGTGTGTGTGTGTGTGTGTGTGTGTGTGTGTGTGTGTGTGTGTGTGTGTGTGTGTGTGTGTGTGTGTGTGTGTGTGTGTGTGTGTGTGTGTGTGTGTGTGTGTGTGTGTGTGTGTGTGTGTGTGTGAGTGTGTGTGTGTGTGTGTGTGTGTGTGTGTGTGTGTGAGGTGTCAGGTGTGTCATGGTGTCAGTTGTGTCATGGTGTCAACTGTCAGGTGTGTGTCAGTGTGCCGACTACCGCCTTCGTGGCCGGGTAGGGCCTGCTCGCAGCTGAATACCGGACGCGGACGTAGGTTCGTTGCAATCTTATCGTCAATTCGTCAGTTTCAAAAACAGCATTTACCAAGACGGCAGGTTGAAATGTTTGATTATATAAAGCACAGTTTCACAAGTGGATATTACGGGTGAGTGAACACTCGTAATATCCGCTTACGAAGCAAGTAACGAATTTATATTTAAGTTTATTCGTTCTTTGACACCATTGCCATTTTTTTCGAGAGGTCATGAAAGAGTTGACATGCTCTAACTTTAACCCGCGCCCCGCTGTGGTGTCCAGGCGAACGCGCCCCACTGGGTGGGGGGGGTGGGGTGGGGTGGGGTGGGGGGGTAAATTTTACCCCCCCCCCTCTCCTCGTATCTTCCGAACCAATGACTACAGCGGGACGCGCAAGGCGGCGATCGTAAGCTCTGAAGGAGACTAATATAATGCATAACCCGAAATTTTTAATATAAGG
>JAXIVJ010018120.1:0-24225 GCA_036785665.1 Chirona hameri | reverse complement strand
GGAACTTGATGGTAACGGCATGGTGGGTTACTCACTGTACATACTGCGTGTTAGTCTCATAGTAGATGTACTGATGGTTTAACTGGCATGGTTACTCACTGTACATACTGCTGGTTACTCATAGTAGGAACTGATGGTACTGGCATGGTTACTCACTGTACATACTGCTGGTTACTCATAGTGAACTGATGGTTACTGGCATGGTTACTCACTGTACATACTGCTGGTTACTCATAGTAGGAACTGATGGTTACTGGCATGGTTACTCACTGTACATACTGCTGGTTACTCAGAGTAGGAACTGATGGTTACTGGCATGGTTACTCACTGTACATACTGCTGGTTACTCATAGTAGGAACTGATGGTTACTGGCATGGTTACTCACTGTACATACTGCTGGTTACTCATAGTAGGAACTGATGGTTACTGGCATGGGTTACTCACTGTACATACTGCTGGTTACTCATAGTAGGACTGATGGTTACTGGCATGGTTACTCACTGTACATACTGCTGGTTACTCATAGTAGGAACTGATGGTTACTGGCATGGTTACTCACTGTACATACTGCTGGTTACTCATAGTAGGGACTGATGGTTACTGGCATGGTTACTCACTGTACATACTGCTGGTTACTCATAGTAGGAACTGATGGTTACTGGCATGGTACTCACTGTACATACTGCTGGTTACTCATAGTAGGAACTGATGGTTACTGGCATGGTTACTCACTGTACATACTGCTGGTTACTCATAGTAGGAACTGATGGTTACTGGCATGGTTACTCACTGTACATACTGCTGGTTACTCATAGTAGGAACTGATGGTTACTGGCATGGTTACTCACTGTACATACTGCTGGTTACTCATAGTAGGAACTGATGGTTACTGGCATGGTTACTCACTGTACATACTGCTGGTTACTCATAGTAGGAACTGGATGGTAACTGGCATGGTTACTCACTGTACATACTGCTGGTTACTCATAGTAGGAACTGATGGTTACTGGCATGGTTACTCACTGTAACATACTGCTGGTTACTCATAGTAGGAACTGATGGTTACTGGCATGGTTACTCACTGTACATACTGCTGGTTACTCATAGTAGGAACTGATGGTTACTGGCATGGTTACTCACTGTACATACTGCTGGTTACTCATAGTAGGGACTGATGGTTACTGGCATGGTTACTCACTGTACATACTGCTGGTTACTCATAGTAGGGACTGATGGTTACTGGCATGGTTACTCACTGTACATACTGCTGGTTACTCATAGTAGGGACTGATGGTTACTGGCATGGTTACTCACTGTACATACTGCTGGTTACTCATAGTAGGGACTGATGGTTACTGGCATGGTTACTCACTGTACATACTGCTGGTTACTCATAGTAGGGACTGATGGTTACTGGCATGGTTACTCACTGTACATACTGCTGGTTACTCATAGTAGGACTGATGGTTACTGGCATGGTTACTCACTGTACATACTGCTGGTTACTCATAGTAGGAACTGATGGTTACTGGCATGGTTACTCACTGTACATACTGCTGGTTACTCATAGTAGGAACTGATGGTTACTGGCAGTTACTGGCATGGTTACTCACTGTACATACTGCTGGTTACTCATAGTAGGAACTGATGGTTACTGGCATGGTTACTCACTGTACATACTGCTGGTTACTCATAGTAGGAACTGATGGTTACTGGCATGGTTACTCACTGTACATACTGCTGGTTACTCATAGTAGGAACTGATGGTTACTGGCATGGTTACTCACTGTACATACTGCTGGTTACTCATAGTAGGAACTGATGGTTACTGGCATGGTTACTCACTGTACATACTGCTGGTTACTCATAGTAGGAACTGATGGTTACTGGCATGGTTACTCACTGTACATACTGCTGGTTACTCATAGTAGGAACTGATGGTTACTGGCATGGTTACTCACTGTACATACTGCTGGTTACTCATAGTAGGAACTGATGGTTACTGGCATGGTTACTCACTGTACATACTGCTGGTTACTCATAGTAGGAACTGATGGTTACTGGCATGGTTACTCACTGTACATACTGCTGGTTACTCATAGTAGGAACTGATGGTTACTGGCATGGTTACTCACTGTACATACTGCTGGTTACTCATAGTAGGGACTGATGGTTACTGGCATGGTTACTCACTGTACATACTGCTGGTTACTCATAGTAGGGACTGATGGTAACTGGCATGGTTACTCACTGTACATACTGCTGGTTACTCATAGTAGGGACTGATGGTTACTGGCATGGTTACTCACTGTACATACTGCTGGTTACTCATAGTAGGGACTGATGGTTACTGGCATGGTTACTCACTGTACATACTGCTGGTTACTCATAGTAGGGACTGATGGTTACTGGCATGGTTACTCACTGTACATACTGCTGGTTACTCATAGTAGGAACTGATGGTTACTGGCATGGTTACTCACTGTACATACTGCTGGTTACTCATAGTAGGAACTGATGGTTACTGGCATGGTTACTCACTGTACATACTGCTGGTTACTCATAGTAGGAACTGATGGTCACTGGCATGGTTACTCACTGTACATACTGCTGGTTACTCATAGTAGGGACTGATGGTAACTGGCATGGTTACTCACTGTACATACTGCTGGTTACTCATAGTAGGGACTGATGGTTACTGGCATGGTTACTCACTGTACATACTGCTTGTTACTCATAGTAGGGACTGATGGTTACTGGCATGGTTACTCACTGTACATACTGCTGGTTACTCATAGTAGGGACTGATGGTTACTGGCATGGTTACTCACTGTACATACTGCTGGTTACTCATAGTAGGGACTGATGGTTACTGGCATGGTTACTCACTGTACATACTGCTGGTTACTCATAGTAGGGACTGGTGGTTACTGGCAGCTGTGGTTACTGGCATGGTCACTCACTGTGCATACTGCCGGTGCCGTTGGCCACGGCCGAGGAGAGCGACTCGCAGCTGTGTCCGTGGTCGGCGCCGCTCTCCGGGCTGGACGGATCCTCGGGCAGCACCGCCTGTGGGTCGGCGTCCGCCAGCGGGATGCTCAGGTCGTCACGGCCGCCCATCGACGACATGGCTGCTGCCTCCGTCAGTCTGCAGCCAGTGGGAGGATCGTGTCAGTTTACTGGTGTGGGCGTCAGTCTGCAGGCAGCCAGTGGGAGGCTCGTGTCAGTTTACTGGTGTGGGCGTCAGTCTGCAGGCAGCCAGTGGGAGGCTCGTGTCAGTTTACTGGTGTGGGCGTCAGTCTGCAGGCAGCCAGTGGGAGGCTCGTGTCAGTTTACTGGTGTGGGCGTCAGTCTGCAGGCAGCCAGTAGGAGGCTCGTGTCAGGTTACTGGTGTGGGCGTCAGTCTGCTCAGTGGGAGGCTCGTGTCAGTTTACTGGTGTGGGCGTCAGTCTGCTCAGTGGGAGGCTCGTATCAGTTTACTGGTGTGGGCGTCAGTCTGCTCAGTGGGAGGCTTGTGTCAGTTTACTGGTGTGGGCGTCAGTCTGCTCAGTGGGAGGCTCGTGTCAGTTTACTGGTGTGGGCGTCAGTCTGCTCAGCGGGAGGCTCGTGTCAGTTTACTGGTGTGGGCGTCAGCCTGCTCAGTGGGAGGCTCGTGTCAGTTTACTGGTGTGGGCGTCAGTCTGCAGGCAGCCAGTGGGAGGCTCGTGTCAGTTTACTGGTGTGGGCTTCAGTCTGCTCAGTGGGAGGCTCGTGTCAGTTTACTGGTGTGGGCGTCAGTCTGCTCAGTGGGAGGCTCGTGTCAGTTTACTGGTGTGGGCGTCAGTCTGCAGGCAGCCAGTGGGAGGCTTGTGTCAGTTTACTGGTGTGGGCGTCAGTCTGCAGGCAGTCAGTGGGAGGCTCGTGTCAGTTTACTGGTGTGTACGTCAGTCTGCTCAGTGGGAGGCTCGTGTCAGTTTACTGGTGTTGGCGTCAGTCTGCTCAGTGGGAGGCTTGTGTCAGTTTACTGGTGTGTGCGTCAGTCTGCAGGCAGTCAGTGGGAGGCTCGTGTCAGTTTACTGGTGTGGGCGTCAGTCTGCTCAGTGGGAGGCTCGTATCAGTTTACTGGTGTGGGCGTCAGTCTGCTCAGTGGGAGGCTTGTGTCAGTTTACTGGTGTGGGCGTCAGTCTGCAGGCAGCCAGTGGGAAGCTTGTGTCTGTTTACTGGTGTGGGCGTCAGTCTGCAGGCAGTCAGTGGGAGGCTCGTGTCAGTTTACTGGTGTGGGCGTCAGTCTGCTCAGTGGGAGGCTCGTGTCAGTTTACTGGCGTGGGCGTCAGTCTGCTCAGTGGGAGGCTCGTGTCAGTTAACTGGTGTGGGCGTCAGTCTGCTCAGTGGGAGGCTCGTGTCAGTTTACTGGTGCGGGCGTCAGTCTGCAGGCAGTCAGTGGGAGGCTCGTGTCAGTTTACTGGTGTGGGCGTCAGTCTGCTCAGTGGGAGGATCGTGTCAGTTTACTGGTGGGGGCGTCAGTCTGCTCAGTGGGAGGCTCGTGTCAGTTTGCTGGTGTGGGCGTCAGTCTGCAGTCAGTCAGTGGGAGGCTCGTGTCAGTTTACTGGTGTGGGCGTCAGTCTGCAGGCAGTCAGTAGGAGGCTCGTGTCAGTTTACTGGTGTGGGCGTCAGTCTGCAGGCAGTCAGTGGGAGGCTCGTGTCAGTTTACTGGTGTGGGCGTCAGTCTGCTCAGTGGGAGGCTTGTGTCAGTTTACTGGTGTGGGCGTCAGTCTGCTCAGTGGGAGGCTCGTGTCAGTTTACTGGTGTGGGCGTCAGTCTGCTCAGTGGGAGGCTTGTGTCAGTTTACTGGTGTGGGCGTCAGTCTGCTCAGTGGGAGGCTCGTGTCAGTTTACTGGTGTGGGCGTCAGTCTGCTCAGTGGGAGGCTTGTGTCAGTTTACTGGTGTGGGCGTCAGTCTGCTCAGTGGGAGGCTCGTGTCAGTTTACTGGTGTGGGCGTCAGTCTGCTCAGTGGGAGGCTCGTGTCAGTTTACTGGTGTGGGCGTCAGTCTGCTCAGTGGGAGGCTCGTGTCAGTTTACTGGTGTGGGCGTCAGTCTGCTCAGTGGGAGGCTCGTGTCAGTTTACTGGTGTGGGCGTCAGTCTGCTCAGTGCGAGGCTTGTCAGGTTACTGGTGTGGGCGTCATACTGCTCAGTGGGAGGCTCGTGTCAGTTTACTGGTGTGGGCGTCAGCCTGCTCAGTGGGAGGCTCGTGTCAGTTTACTGGTGTGGGCGTCAGTCTGCAGCCAGTGGGAGGCTCGTGTCAGTTTACTGGTGTGGGCGTCAGTCTGCTCAGTGGGAGGCTCGTGTCAGTTTACTGGTGTTGGCGTCAGTCTGCTCAGTGGGAGGTTCGTGTCAGTTTACTGGTGTGGGCGTCAGTCTGCTCAGTGGGAGGCTCGTGTCAGTTTACTGATGTGGGCGTCAGTCTGCAGGCAGCCAGTGGGAGGCTCGTGTCAGTTTAGTGGTGTGGCCGTCAGTCTGCAGGCAGCCAGTGGGAGGTTCGTGTCAGTTTACTGGTGTAGGCGTCAGCCTGCTCAGTGGGAGGCTCGTGTCAGTTTACTGGTGTGGGCGTCAGTCTGCTCAGTGGGAGGCTCGTGCCAGTTTACTGGTGTGGACGTCAGTCTGCTCAGTGGGAGGCTCGTGTCAGTTTACTGGTATGGGCGTCAGTCTGCAGGCAGCCAGTGGGAGGCTCGTGTCAGTTTACTGGTGTGGGCGTCAGCCTACTCAGTGGGAGGCTCGGTGTCAGTTCACTGGTGTGGGCGTCAGTCTGCAGTCTGCTCGGTGGGAGGCTCGTGTCAGTTTACTGGTGTGGACGTCAGTCTGCAGTCTGCTCAGTGGGAGGCTTGTCAGTCTACTGGTGTGGGCGTCAGTCTGCTCAGTGGGAGGCTCGTGTCAGTTTACTGGTGTGGGCGTCAGTCTGCTCAGTGGGAGGCTCGTGTCAGTTTACTGGTGGGGGCATCAGTCTGCTCAGTGGGAGGCTCGTGTCAGTTTACTGGTGTGGGCGTCAGTCTGCTCAGTGGGAGGCTTGTGTCAGTTTACTGGTGTGGCTGTCAGTCTGCTCAGTGGGAGGCTCATGTCAGTTTACTGGTGTGGGCGTCAGTCTGCTCAGTGGGAGGCTCGTGTCAGTTTACTGGTGTGGGCGTCAGTCTGCTCAGTGGGAGGCTCATGTCAGTTTACTGGTGTTGGCGTCAGTCTGCTCAGTGGGAGGCTCGTGTCAGTTTACTGGTGGGGGCGTCAGTCTGCTCAGTGGGAGGCTCATGTCAGTTTACTGGTGTGGCCGTCAGTCTGCCCAGTGGGAGGCTCGTGTCAGTTTACTGGTGTGGGTAGGCAGGGGGATAGATAGAAATGGGAAATGAGGTGAGCAAGTTCATCTTGAGCATAAGTGACAATAGACCAACATGCAAATTTAACTATTCATCTGGACTGCTGTCACATACATATTGTATGAAAAAGCTGTATTCATACTGTATTGGTTTTAAGTGACAAAGTGAATGTTAGGTAATACATCATTAAGGTTTTTGGCCTAAAAGAGGAAACATGAACACTTTGTCATTACCCAGGTTCAAACCTAGAGAAACAACAGAGCCATACAATATTTTACAATTAGTAGAGCCATTCTAATTGTAAAATGATACCCATTTGAAGAAAAAAAGGAGGTAACATTTCCTTCAAGGTTTCACTCTCCATCAATCACTCATTTCACTCTATCTCCATAAAGTACTTTATAGGGAAAACAACTATAACACCTGACCAGACTGCAAAGTATGGCATTTTCGACGAGATCTCGTCGGTGCGGGCCCGTCCTGGCTGGTGCGGATTTGGTGCGGATTTGGTGCGGATTTGGTGCGGTGCGGTGCGGATTTCTGCGGTGCGGTGCGGTGTGGTGCGGATTTGGTGAAGTGTGGTGTGGACTGGTAATGGTGCGGTACCTACTACCTATGCTGTGCTGCGGCAACAATCGCCAGTCTGCACCGCCATGCACTAAAGATGTATCTAAAATCACCGTGTTTTTTTTTTATTAGCACTGCTGTCACACAACTGATTGTATTTACCACTAAAATTTAGAGGTTTATGGAAGACAAAAACTCATTTCTAGATTGTTCTACAAAATGTCTCATTATATGGGAAAATGTATCATATTTAACGTAAAAGTATCATTTCCATTTCCGAAAAGCTCTCGTTCATTATCTGATTTGTAAATGTTGGCCGAAAATACAAATTGGCGGTAAATTGCGAGACGATTACCATTACGGCGAGATCTTTTGTGATGTGGGTGGTGTGCTTCAACTTTGGAGGCTCTGTTTCACTTCGGCGCCCTTTTCACTGGCTTTGCAGCGCATTGTCTGGATCATTTTAATGGGTTGGTGACGGTATCCGGACATATTTTCGTGACGCATTTCTTCGTCGCGCATTTTTTCGTCCGCTGATTTCCGTCCGCGCATAATTGCGTGGCGCATTTTTTCGTCTTGCATTTCTTCGTTTCCGCAATTTTTCGTCCAGCATTTCTTCGAATCCGCAAAACTTCGTCTGCGCAAATACTCATTTCGCAGATCTTCGTCAGCGCTAATCTTCGTCTCGCATTTCTTCGTTCGCAAATCTTCGTCTCGCATTTTTTCGTCCACAAATATTCGTCTGCGCAAGTCTTCGTCTACGCAACTTTTCGTCAACACAACCTTTCGTCTACGCAACTTTTCGTCTTTGTGAGGTATCCGGACATATTTTCGTCTCGCATTTTATTTGTCCGCAATTCTTCGTCTCGCATTTTTATTTTCCGCAAATGTTCTGCCGGCATTTCGTCTAGTTCTCAAAACAAATCATCGCGGCCGCGAAATTTTCCGTCCGCAAATCATCGTCTTGCATTTCTTCGTCTGAATATTTTCGTCCGCAACTTTTCGCCTGCCCATTGCTTTCACATTTTTTTTATTTGCACTATTCTTTGTCAGCAACGTTGCTGACAACGTTGCTGCAAAGAGACGAAAAGTTGCGTAGACTAAAAGTTACGTAGACGAAAAGTTGCGTAGACGAAGAATTGCGCAGACGAATATTTGTGGACGAAGAAAAGCAACGTTGCTGACAAAAGAATAGTGAACATGAAAATTTGTGAAAGCAATGGGCAGGCGAAAAGTTGCGGCCGAAAATTTTCAGACGAAGAAATGCAAGACGATGATTTCAGACGGAAAATTCCGCGACCGCGACGATTTGTTTTGACGATTCGACGAAATGCCGGCAGAACATTGCGGAAAATAAAAATGCGAAACGAAGAATTGCGGACGACAAATTCGGGACGAAAATATGTCCGGATACTTCACAGAGACGAAAAGTTGCGTAGACGAAAAGTTGCGCAGACGAATACTTGTGGACGATGAAATGCGAGACGAAGATTTGCGAACGAAGAAATGCGAGACGAAGATTAGCGCTGACGAAGGTCTGCGAAATGAATATTTGCGCAGACGAAGTTTTGCAGATTCGAAGAAATGCGGGACGAAAAATTGCGGACACGAAGAAATGCAAGACGAAAAAATGCGCCACGAAATTATGCGCGGACGAAAAACGGCAGACGAAAATCAGCGGACGAAAAAATGCGCGAAGAAGAAATGCGGGACGAAAATCGGTCACGAAATCGTTGGTGGCTGGTGTGGATTTCTGGCTGGTCTGGTGCAAACTGATGCACATTTCTCGCCTGCGTGGTGCTTGTTGGTGCGGATTTCTGGCCTACGTGGTGCAGGCTGGTGCAGATTTTCACTATGGACTGGTGCGCCTCGTCCACTCCTGTGCCATACTTTGCAGTCTGGACACCTGACACATTGTAACACAAAACTTGTTATGCTATTGGTGAGGATGAGGTTCATGATACCAATACACTAAAGAATCAGAATGACAATAGGATGGAAAGTCTGGTGTAAGGCATGTCCAGCATTAGTTGGCAGGTTTAGATGCATGTGAGGCCTGGAATGTTTTCAAAGCTAGATTAAGCCAAATTCAAAATCGGCATATACCCCTCAGGCACAAACGTAACAGAACCAAGGGCAATCCAGTTTGGCTTACCCCAGAAGTAAGGAACATGCATGCGTTGAGTTGGCAGGTTTAGATGCATGTGAGGCCTGGAATGTTTTCAAAGCTAGATTAAGCCAAATTCAAAATCGGCATATACCCCTCAGGCACAAGCGTAACAGAACCAAGGGCAATCCAGTTTGGCTTACCCCAGAAGTAAGGAGTGCTATACAAGCTAAAAGAAGTGCATTTGGCATTTTGAAGGGATCTTCACTAGATATAAATCAGAAGGCCTACCAGAATGCAAGAAATTCAGTTAAGAAAAAGGTCAGAGCAGCTAAAAGGGCAAAGGAACTTGATTTAGCTAGACATTGTAATGCAGATAGTAAGAAGTTCTTCAGTTTTTATAAGTTAAGTACAGTTTCCAAAAATATAGGTCCATTTAAGGTAGATGATGTGTTAGTTAGCAAGGACAGTGAAATGGTTGAAGTGCTTAATGATCAGTTTCAATCTGTCTTTACTATCGAGGACCAGAGTAGTATTGCAGCACTTCAGCCTGAGCTAGAGACAGAGGAGACTATAGGAGAGCTAGGTGGCATAAGTAGTGAACTTGTTCTAGAATATCTAAAGAAAGTAAGGCCTAACAAGGCAGAAGGACCTGATGAAATCCATGCTAGACTTTTAAGAGAATCTGAAAGGGAGTTGTCGGTTCCATTAGCCATAATATTTTCTAAATCACTTGCAGATAGTAAAATTCCACTTGATTGGAAAAGAGCAAATGTTGTTCCTATTCATAAAAAGGGAGATAGAAGTAAAGAGGAAACTATAGACCAGTTAGTCTGACCTCATTAGTCTGCAAGGTGCTTGAATCAATCATCAAAGATAAGATTGTTGAATTCTTGGAGCAAAATGAACTCATCAAAGATACACAGCATGGCTTTAGGAAGGGCCGTTCTTGTTTAACTAATCTTCTGGAGTTTTTGGATGTTGCAACAGATAGCGTTGATCAGGGTAAACAGCTAGATGTAGCTTTTCTTGATTTCAGTAAAGCATTTGACAAAGTCCCCCATACAAGACTGGGGTTGCAACTTAAAATTCATGGGATCAGGGGCAAGATTCTGGATTGGATAGAAACGTGGCTTTCAGGACGCCAGCAAAGGGTTATATTGAATGGGTGCCAATCACAATGGAAGGAGGTTCTCAGTGGGGTTCCACAGGGCTCAGTCCTGGGCCCATTGCTTTTTATAATATTTGTGAATGCAATTGAGAACAGTATAGACAGCAAAGTCTTGAAATTTGCAGACGATCTAAAAGTTGTCAGGATTATTAGAGGAAAACATGATCAGGATGTTTTTCAATCAGATCTGGACAAGCTAGTTGAGTGGTCTGAAGCATGGCAGATGAAATTCAATTTGAGTAAATGTAAGATTATGCACGCTGGACGGGTTAGCAGTAAACATAGGTATGAAATGGGTGGGCAGAAAATGGAGCAGATTGAAAAGGAAAGAGATTTAGGTGTCGTGGTAAACAATAGACTATCAGCGTCAGACCAGGTTGTAGAAGCTAGGAAAAAGGCACTTAGAATGCTAGGGGCCATTAACAGAAATGTTTCCTACAAGAGTGAAAAGGTAATAACAAAACTGTATTGTGCATACGTTAGACCACATTTGGAGTATTGTGTACAAGCCTGGTCTCCAACATATGAGAAAGATTGCTGGTTGTTAGAAAGAGTTCAAAAAAGGGCAACAAAAATGATTAATTGTCTTGATAGTTTACCTTATGAAGATAGATTAAGGAAATTGGGTATGTTTTCACTTAGATATAGAAGGCTAAGAGGAGATCTAATTGAAGTCTTCAAATTTGTAAATAGTCAGCATTCTGGATATTTAAAGGGTATGTTTGAGTTCAATAGGGAAAATCGAGGTAGAGGTCATCAGCATAAACTCATTATGAAACAAAGTAGGACTAGGCTACGACAGTCATTTTTCAGTAGAAGGGTTGTAGGACATTGGAATATGCTACCAGGGGATGTCGCTGATGCAGTGACACTTGCTTCCTTCAAAATTAGATTAGATAAATACTTTACAGAGAAGGGATTAGTTCATAAATACTCATGGGATTAGCCTTCTTTTATGCAGGTAGAGTAAGGTGATTTGAAGGGGCGAGACTGGTGGAGGGGGGGGGGGATGGGGGGGTGCAACCTCGGATGGGCCCAAGAGGCTCTTTGTTGCACTTTTCTTTTATGTCTTTATGTCTTTATAGTTGTTAAGGGTAAACTGTAAAAGTTCAATCTTCTGACACTTCCTAACCTCAGACTTTTCATGCTCTTAGAATGCAGACAATACTGACTTACACATATATTTAGTGAGTTAGTATTGTTTACATTCTGATAGCATGAACAGTCTGAGGTAAGGACATCAACATGTCTGGGGTTACAGCAGCTTACCCTACCCTAATAGGCTTCAAAGGGGACATATCACCTCAACAGTTTACTTGCAATTCTGCAATGAGCAAATCTGATGCTAAACAAATACCTAATCACTTCATATGTTCAAAATTAGTAAATTTATATGATTTTACGTTCTGTGTCAAGAGTACTAAGCATAACAAAGAAGTTCTTTGACCATGACCACACTGGACTCAATTTCAAATTGAGTAATTTGTCGGCCTGCACCATACTTCCGCTACTTACAGAGCTAAATATTATAACAACAATAACAGCTAAGACGCAGCTCAAGACTTTGACAATAATACTTGCCTCAAATAATGATAAATAATTAACGACGCAAATTGCAAAATATTCTGGTCAGATAGAAAAATATCGGAGGCTCACACTCGTCACACTCGGGGGGGTTGCTTATGTTCTAGCCTTAAAATACTAGTCCAATGACGTCATGCTCTAGTCCAATGGGAAGGCGTGTAAGGATACTTCTGATCTCCCGATTGTTTTCTCAATAGGACACTCTGTTACTTAATCTATCATATGCTCCTATTTATTGATTTAAGCATACCATTTTCAAACTATCAGGGATTCTAAGGCACCCACTTTTATTATATTTGCGCATGTTACACGAAGAGTCCTGATCAATGTACCCGTGATGTCATGATACTCGTTTCCTAGTCCGGGCGGTTTTCATGGCATCTTAAAACTTGGCTGACACTACAACCTTGGCCAAACTGGCTCATATCAATCAATGATCAAGTTTGGGTGTGGACCACGTTAAATGGTGTACAAATTAACACAACTTGTATATTATCTATAACGAATAAACATATTTTTTATTTATTGCTTGTTTCATTCAATACATGTTTAAAACTCAAATTGCAATAGTTGTGGGGCTAAAATGTATTAAAAAAAAATAGTATTTGCTATGAGCGCTAGTGGCTAACAAAACAATAACTGGAACCAAATGTTGGATACAAATATTGCGCTATAGAGACAATTATGGCGTAAGAGGTTTTCTGTGTGGTTTGTTGAAGTGAAGCGAAGTTAGTCCCACACGTGTTTCGAAACGGCTGCCTGGCTTGCACGTTTCGATCCAAGGCCATAGAGACTAGGTTTCGATCTTCGATAAGGTCAGTTACATACAAGTATTTTTAATTTTTCCTTGCAATCTACCGTTTTTGTGTTCCACTCTGCATTTTTGTGTTGGATTTTTCTATCAGAACGTTTGATCTGTGCAAGCTACAGGTTATTTCATGTTTTGTAATTCAAATTCTTCTGTTGATCCTCAGACATCAAATTTACACCTAGTTTTTTTTTGCTAACAGCATCACATCTACATATTTATGATAACAAATTATAGTAAAATATGGTGAAACTTCAGTAACATACCTCCCCAGTATATTATAGTCTTGAGGTCCCTAATAGAAGTAAGTATTATTACGATGGACATCAAAAATGCACCAGCAATACCAAAGCTATGACATCACCAATAATAACAAACAAACCTGACCTAACCTTTACAGTAATTACAGTCGCAGGGACCCACATTTAGAATGCGCCGCTCGTATTCACTCACGCTGCTGCCCTACTGGGGGAGGGGGGGGGGGCTATCAACCCCCAAACCACCTTGTAGACAAAACCTATGCCTATGAGATGGTCTGGGGGCTCCCAAGCCCCCTGGTAGGGCCACAGGTCAGCAAGCGGAGTGTTCTAAACGTGGGTCCCTGTGACTGTGTAATTGCTGTAAAAGTTAGGTCAGGTTCTATTATATTTTGGTGACATCATAGCTTGGGTATTACTGGTACACTTTTCAGTCTGTCATAATAATACCATCAGCTGAAAACTCTTCTTCTATTAGGGACTTCAAGAACACTGTAAACTGGAGAGGTGCATTACTGAAGTTTAACAGTGAAATACAAACCCTGCTTGTACTTGGATGTCCTGCAAAAATTATCAGGCATCTTTATTCTCATTCCAGAATTCCTGTCCTTCCAAATAATTTTGGACCCTGTATATGGTAGGTACCTATGTTAACATAGGTCAGGTTAAAATCGCCATTGTGTTAACCATAATGCTGGACCTGTCCAAACACCAGGCTTTTCATGCTACTGGCAAATAGCTGCTACTGCTACTGGCAAATTGATTGATATTGTCTACATCAACAATAGCTGAGCATGAAAAGTCTGGGGTTAGAATGTGTCCAGCATTATGGCTGGCTGTATACCTACATGCTAATGTCTGAAACTTTTGTGCTTTTCTTCCTTCAGATGATTCTGTATTCATACTTCCGGAGCTCTTGTTCATGGAGGGTCAGGATAGGTATGTGCTGGCTTCACAGGTGATTGGTGAATATGATGCAGAAAAGTGAAGATGCTGGAGTCTGCTCTGTCATTAGATACATGATATATTGTCATGCATCCTCTGATCTTTGGCTATTTGTGCTATGGCCAGGTAAAGACCTGACCTCTGACCCGGGGCATCATATTGGCAGAGTAAGAATAATGGGAGGAGCTGCTGACATACGGGTTAACAAATCAACAAACACATCAGTGATGCTACATGACAGATCTTCAATGACAATGAACACACATAAGGTCCTTATAACCGAGCAAAAGTGAAACACCCCAAGGTCTTCCATTAACTAGGAGGAAAATATACACAAGCAGCCCTATTACCCGACTGTGGCCATGTTTAGGTTTAGAATAGTGGACGAGGATTAGACAAGGGTCTATTTGGTGTCCACATCGAGTTGTTGAAAGGCATGGTTATAGGTCTAGGTCCTTGGTAGGCATGTGATACACTAGCCAGGATTGGTTGTGTCCCAGTGTCGGTCCAGCGATTTTTGAACTCATTTACAGTCCCAGCAGATACTACTTCTTGTGGTAATTTGTTCCAGTGAGGTACTACTCGGTTTGAGAAGAACATGGCTCTTGATTGAAGCGCTGCTCTCTTGACCTTTAGCTTCCTGTCATGTCCTCTTGTTCGGTCATCTTGATTCCTTTCAAAGAACTGAGTTGATTCTAGTTTTGTTTTGCCAGTTTCAATCTTGAAAGTTTCTATCAAGTCACCTCTTAGGACACGTGTTTTGATGCTATTTAGTTGGTTGAGTCGTTCTTCATAGGGTAAGTGCTTGAGGCCTGGTACAAGTTTTGTAGCTCTGCGTTGAACCTTTTCTAGCTCTTTAAAGTCTTGGGCCATGTAGGGGCCTACAGCTTGTATGCAGAACTCCAGGTGAGGTCTAACATATGTATTGTATAGCAGCTTGAAGCTGTTTTTGTCTATGCTGATGAATGATGTTTTGAGCCTTCTCAGTGCTGCCATCCCTCTGTTTGTTGCATGGTGGCAGTGCAGTGTAGGTTTCAGTGTGTCTTGCACCATCACCCCTAGATCTCTTTCTTGTGAAGTCCTCAGTAACTGGGTAGTTTGCCCATCTTGAGACAAAGTATATTGTGTTATGGGGTTGTTTCTGCCACAGTACATTAATTTACATTTTCCTGTGTTGAACTTTAGTAGCCAAGAGTCTGTCCATTTGGCGAGGATGTCTAGGTCTGACTGGAGGGCTTCTGTGTCTCGCTTATCTTGCAATGTTCTGTAAATTTTTGTGTCATCCGCGAATAACTTTATATTGCTCTGGACTAGTGATGGCAGTTCATTGACATACACAAGGAATAGCATTGGCCCAAGAACTGATCCTTGCGGAACACCACTCTTAACTTCTCCCCAGCTGGATAGGCCACTTCCGACACATACTTGTTGCTTGCGTTCAAATAGGAAATCAGACAGCCAATTCCACAGTTTTCCCTTGATACCATAGCTTTTTAGCTTGGTCAGCAGTCTCTTGTGGGGAACTGTGTCAAAAGTTTTTTTTTGTAATCCAGATACACAATGTCCAAGCTGTGTCCTTGATCTATTGCACAAGTCCATTCTTCAAAAGTCTCTAGGAGGTTAGACTGGCACGACTTCTGATGTGTGAAACCATGTTGGTGCTTGGTCTGCAAGTCGTTCTCCAAATGCTTGGTGATTTGCCGTCGGATAATCCTTTCCATAACCTTACAAACTTGACTAGTTAGGCTTATTGGTCTGTAGTTGTTAGCCAATTTCTTCCCACCTTTTTTAAATATAGGTGTAATTTTTGCCATCTTCCAATCTGCAGGTAACTTTGCAACATCAAGGGTTTTCCGAAACAAGACACTGAGAGGCCCGGCCAGTGCTTCTGCACAGGACACTAGGACTAGAGGCTTTAGTCTGTCAGGACCTGCTGCTTTGCTGGGGTCCAGACTCCAACAGCTCCTTGAGTACATCTTGTGGATTGACCTCAATATCACACAGCTCTTGGTCCTGTCTCACCTGCTGTTGAAATTCAGGCATGTTGTTCTCATCTTCTATGACAAACACATCTTGGAAAAATCTATGGAGTACTTCTGCTGTTTCGTCCTCTGTTTGTGTCAGTGTACCATCATCTTTCTCCAGCGGACCCACAGATGCTCTCACTCTTTGTTGAGACCTAATATAGCCATGCAGCTTCTTCGGTTCTCGCTTCATGGCTAAGACTATGTTTCTCTCATAGTTACATTGTGCTTGTCTTATCTTGTGTGTTGTCAAATTCCTCTGAGTCTTATATTTAGCGAAGTTTTCTAGTGTCTTAGTGTTTGTGTATTCTTTCCATGCACAGTGCTTCTTTTTCACTTCTTTCCTTAGCTCAGTTGACCACCAGGGTGCCTTGGGACTTTGCCTGCTGCATCTCTTTGCTACTGGGACATGTTCTTTCACATTTCTGTTTAATTGCTCAAGCAGAAACTCCCAGGCTTGTTCTACTCCGTGATCCTCCATCACTGACCAGTCCACCCTGTTGAGCGCCAGTGCCATCTCTGTGTAGTTGCCTTTCTTGTAATTCAGTCTGTCAGCTGAATTTGGGTGTGTGGTCCGCTGTGAGTGTGGATTTGTGTCCTGGTAATAATACTGCCATGTTAGGACCACATGGTCGCTCTTCCCTAGCGGGCTTGCACTGGTTAGCTCATCAACCATTAGCTCATCATTACTAAACACAAGATCAAGCTGGGATGGTGTACACCCTTCCCGATACCGGGTGGGAAAGTCCACATGTTGGTGCAAAAACATGTCTTGTGTTGCTTCTACAAATTTGGATGCTGCACAATCTGGTGGTCCTTCTACAGTGCCTTCTGCCCAGTTGACTTGCCCAAAGTTGAAATCTCCCATTAGAAGGATGCTGTTCACATTTACATGCTGCGTTTCTCGAATGAGCTCGTTTAACATGTCATTGTTTACATTTGGACTTGCCGGACTTCTATAACAAATTCCTACCAGTATTTTGGTAGACCTTGTAGGCTTGATTATGCGCCATACTGCCTCTCCGAATGGCGAGTCGTTCAGTTCCGGGCATTCAATCAAGGCATGGTACAGACTTGTAGGCTTGATTATGCGCCATACTGCCTCTCCGAATGGCGAGTTGTTCAGTTCCGGGCATTCAATCAAGTGGAGATTGTCCTTAACAAAGAGCATAACTCCTCCACCCACTTGGCTCAGGGCTCTGTCCTTCCTAATTACTGGATGGTATCCCTTCAGTGTATATTCCCCTTTTTCCCATGTTTCTGTGATACCAATGACATCGGGTTGGGTCATATCAACTCTACTTTGCAGCTCATCATGTTTGTTTCCTAAACTGTTTGCATTTGTATAGACAACTGACAGATCTTTTTCCCTTTTCACATTTACTTCCTGGGGACCACCTTCCCTCGAAAAATCACATGAGTTTCCTTACCTTTTTCTATCCATTCTTGCATGTTACCAAGCATGACAGAGACAGGATCAATGTACATACAATCAATTTGTGATTATAGTGACATTGTATATGACAGACCTATAACAACTAGAGACACGCTGAGACTAGAACAACTACAGATGAAAGCAGCAAGGTTAGCGACTGGGGGACTCTTTCGTACATCTCACAACAAACTATTGACAGAGCTAGGTTGGGACACGCTGGACACTGGATGCACTAAACAGCAACTAATCTTTTATCATAAGCTTCTCGACCCACACTGATATGCCACAATACATCAGAGACATAGTACCGGAAACCAGACACCAGAACAAAGGACTTTTTTATTTTATTTTTATAAATTTAGACCGAATGTTTTTGAATGGATGGATTTCCGAGGTCAGGCCCCGCGCTAAGCATAGCTTGTTGCCCAGGCCCTGACCCCACCACCCGATCAAGCAATTCCTGGCGTCCGGCAGAATTTAGAAGCGAAAGTTTTACGTGCCCGACATACCTGGACACTGTCCGCCCCGCCCTCTGACGTCACCTGACCTTGAGTGCGACCGCTGCCACCAGCCAGGGGCAAATAGCGAGCGCCGAAGCGACTCGAACCCGGGCTGCCACTACCGGGTGAGGTTAGAAGCCCGACGCTCTCCCAACTGAGCTACGACGGAGGACTTGCTCTTCGAAAGGCTAATACACTGCCACTTCCAAACAACAGAACAACACTCTTCCAGGAATCGTACATCCCAAAAACCACCCGACAGTGGAATGATCTGCCTGAGCCTATAAGAACCGACTCTTGTCTCAAATCCTTCAAAAGAGCGATAGATTCTCGACTCGGTGCAGAGGTCCCTCCAAAATTTAACGTCAGATCGAAGACGTCAGATCGAAACATTTTGCATTCTCGACTTGATTCATCAGCACTCCATGCTCACCTCTTTCAAATTCAAAAAGCCCCCTCCCCTTGCTGCGAGTGTGGGAACGCAAGAGAGAATGTAGTACATTTTGTTCTAAATTGTCCCCGCTTTAACTTGCTTGCTTAGCGTTCAGAACTTTCGACCAAGTTTCCCGGATAATGTCAAGTTTCCCCCAAATTAATGACTCAAGCAGGCTTGAAGTTTTACTTCATGGTAGTGATTTAAGTGAAAACGAAGGAACTGAAGTTGCCAAATTGTTCCACAATTTTATGAACAAAACAAAAAAATTCCAGACCTAAATGCATCCAGCAGCGGACGGCGGGGAGGGCGGCACGTGGCGCCGCCTGGAGGCGGCCGATTCAACTACTGAGTGGCAGATGTGGCGCGATGTGGCGGCGGTCAGTTGATATTTACGAATGTTAGTTATTTATCTTTTCATGTTAAGTTATGAACAGTAATTTGAGAGAGGTGCTTTAATTTACAAATTTTATTCTCTTGCACCAATATAACCATGATTATTTGTCTTGTTTTTGTTTTCTGAATTGTACAAAAATACATGTGTTGTTGTTATAAAGCGTGAAGATTGGCACACGATTTTTTCATCCATTTCATGTTTTAACTCATTGTTATTGCTTTCAGCCCTGGCTGTGAAGGGTATCGACTATGAATATCGTCCAGTCAATCTTCTCAAAGGAGATCAGCTGGTAAGAAGCTGGGGCTCCCACACAAACCTCTGTTTTAGATATGCGGGTAATTGTGAAGTGTTTTCCCATCAGTTTTACAGTCCTGTTACTTATAACAGATTAACCCCAGAGACACTATGCTGCGCTGTTGTTTGTCTTAATTTTGCTAATGCTCTACAATGTACATACACTTAATGACATCACTATGCATTCCCCCAGGAGGACTGCAGCAGTGTCCCAAAATTCATTTCTTAAAAATTCAAAATTCAAGCCAAAAAAGACCACGAGAGTGGAAAATTGTGTAGAAAAGGTCCCATCGCCGGCATTTGCTATACCGGCGAAAATGGTACAATATTTATTTCTGTTTTGAATATGAAAAGCAGTAGTTTTCGTTGAAATCATGTACTTTTAGTCAATATTTATGTCAGAATCAATATCACAATTCATAATTTGGGAGTGGAAAATTCACTCCTAAAATGGGGAGTGAGAGCGGAAAATAATTCACATTTGGGTGTCATTTTCCACCCAAATCAACACATTTTGGGACACTGGACTGCAGTGTCTTCGTCACTCAGAGTTGATCTAAGTTGGCGATTTTGATCGGATCCTGAGCCGAAATAGATTTATGTTGTTTGGACGGAGATAGAGTTATTGCAAGTCGTCAGTAGACGAGTTGTTGACCAAAATATTATCTCGTCAGAATCAGGATAGTTTAGTGCCGACCTCTGTGTCCTATCAGTCTGGGTAAAGGTCGATTTTTCTTCTTCTGTTGAGGTTGGATTCGATGAAGCTCAACGATTCTGTAGCTCTGACTTTCACAATTAACTAATGTTTTGGCTCACAAGGCACATACAGTGTTACCAAGTATGGGTTTCATAAACCATACTCTCAATAGTCTTTTTGAAACCTCTGTAAGTACTGTCGCAAAGAATCTGATTATGGTGCTGATGGTGTATGATGTTTGATGATGTTTGCAATGGGAAACAGTGTCTTGAGATTGGTCTTGTGCGCCTTGTGGTAACGCCTAACTGGACGGCTGCGTCTGTTTTCAGGCCGAGAACTATGACAAGGTTAATCCCATGAAGCAGCTGCCTTCTCTGGAAACTAATGGCAAAACGATGACACAGTCGGTAAGACAGATGACATGCTTTACTTGTATCCCTATTTTAAACTAGGTCACTTTCATCGTAGGTATGATCAAACTGGGCTTCCGGGCTATCTTATATCCGGATCGCGGCCGCCCCTACAGGTCCGTCGGGAGCGCTCTGGGCTTTTGACCTCACCTGGTGTGCAGTGTCCTAGCATTTGGAAATTTGGGTGGAAAACGACACCCTATGGATACTATTTCCCACTCTTTTTTTCCTGAGTTTTACTGTGAATTTTCCACTCCTTATTTTAAAATGTATTGGATAATTGGAACCCTGATAGTGATTTATGGATGTAATGATGGGGACATCCTGTGCAGGGAAAGAATTGGCGTAGTTACCTGATAACGTTTCTGGTAAGCAGGTAATTGAATATTGATCAAGCCGAGTACATACGTTTGTTGTTGTTGAATTTTCCACTCTTTATGCTTATTTTTAGCCTGAATTTTCCACTCCGCACCCCAGCTTCAAAGCAATCCTAGGACCCTGCTGGTGTGTGGCAGGCCAGGTTTGAGTCGCTTCGGCGCTCGCTGTTTGCCCCTGACTGGGATGGCCTGAGGCCGGTGGCAGCGGTCGCACTCAAGGTCAGGTGACGTCAGAGGGCGGGGCGGGCCGTCTCCAGGTATGTCGGGCACGTACAACTTTAGCCTTTAAATTCTGCCGGCTGCCAGGAATTGCCCGTTCGGACGGTAGGGGTCAGGGCCTGCGCAACAAGCTCTGCTTAGCGCGGGTCCTGACCTCGGAAATCCGTCTATTCAAAAGGTTCTAACTAAATTTATATATATACACATATTATTTATCATATGTGTGCTCACTTATAAAAGTAGAACTTAATGACATTTTATACGAAGACCCCCCCCCCCATTTACTGCCATGATTGTATTTAACTATGATGGTAGTTTGGAAACCGGTACATTGTAATCAACTACATGAAGCAAAATATTATTAAACTACTGTTCGTGAGTGTTCTTATCTTTCCGGAGGACCACCGTTCGTTGAAAACAGGCGTCGAAAAGGAAGAGTTGTCTATTGAACGTCGTTCGTCGTCAGCGTCGTTTCCCGTCGTCGTTGCGACGGTGTGTCAATCGTACCGCCTCGCTCGTGTGTCGTCTGCGGAGGACTGACTCACTCCCCCGAGGACCATCGTCTCCTCGTGGCTCCGCCGGCCACGTGGCCGGCGGAGGAGGACACATGTGCTTTGAATACGTACAACCGGGGGAGGGAGGGGACCGCTCCCTCCCCCCCCCCCCGAGAACCGTCGTCCTCGGCTCCACGCCGGCGGAGGAGGACACATGTTCTCTGAATACGTTCAGCCGGGGAGGGAGGAGACCGCTCCCTCCCACGAGGACCGTCGTCCTCAGCTCCACGCCGGAGGAGGACACATGTGTCCCAAATACGTTCAGCGGTGGGAGGGAGGGGACCGCTCCCTCCCACGAGGACCGTCGTCCTCAGCTCCACGCCGGAGGAGGACACATGTTCTCTGAATACGTTCAGCCGGGGGAGGGAGGGCATCGTACAAGTTTCAGTCCAGTTCGCTCCCTATCAACTACTGTCTATGTTCATTATCAAACAGTGGCATGCCATTATGATCACTACAATTTCCTCACTGACTCGTCACGAACGGCTGATGTAGGATCGACCTGTGTCCGTGACCCGGGCCGAATGTGCTGCTCGAGAGATCAGTATCCTGGAGACCTGTGTCCGTGACCCTGACCGAATGTGCTGCTCGAGAGATCAGTATCCTGGAGACCTGTGTCCGTGACCCTGGCCGAATGTGCTGCTCGAGAGATCAGTATCCTGGAGACCTGTGTCCGTGACCGTGACCGAATGTGCTGCTCGAGAGATCAGTATCCTGGAGACCTGTGTCCGTGACCGTGACCGAATGTGCTGCTCGAGAGATCAGTATCCTGGAGACCTGTGTCCGTGACCGTGACCGAATGTGCTGCTCGAGAGATCAGTATCCTGGAGACCTGTGTCCGTGACCCTGGCCGAATGTGCTGCTCGAGAGATCAGTATCCTGGAGACCTGTGTCCGTGACCCTGACCGAATGTGCTGCTCGAGAGATCAGTATCCTGGAGACCTGTGTCCGTGACCCTGACCGAATGTGCTGCTCGAGAGATCAGTATCCTGGAGACCTGTGTCCGTGACCGTGACCGAATGTGCTGCTCGAGAGATCAGTATCCTGGAGACCTGTGTCCGTGACCGAATGTGCTGCTCGAGAGATCAGTATCCTGGAGACCTGTGTCCGTGACCCTGACCGAATGTGCTGCTCGAGAGATCAGTATCCTGGAGACCTGTGTCCGTGACCGTGACCGAATGTGCTGCTCGAGAGATCAGTATCCTGGAGACCTGTGTCCGTGACCCTGACCGAATGTGCTGCTCGAGAGATCAGTATCCTGGAGACCTGTGTCCGTGACCGTGGCCGAATGTGCTGCTCGACAGATCAGTATCCTGGAGACCTGTGTCCGTGACCGTGACCGAATGTGCTGCTCGACAGATCAGTATCCTGGAATATCTTGAGGAGACGCATCCGGAGCCGCCGCTGCTGCCAAAGGAGCCAAGCGAGCGTGCCAAGGTAGCGTATCACGCGGCCAGAAACTACCCGTCGGACTCAATACGATCTACACACATTGCCAGCGAACTGGTTTTGATGTCGCACGTCATTTCGTTACGTCGTTAATTTTCGTTGTCATTTCGTTAATTTTGCTCGCGGCATTGAACAAAATTAACCGCACCATTTGTTTTTTGATACTTGATCACTGAGCATATACGGATTGGTTAGCTCGCAGTCTTGCAAATCTGCGGGAGTTGAGGTTGGCGAGGTGATGAATTGTTCGCTCATTCAGGACATGGACACACATGTGTCTGAAACGTTGTTGTCGCTGCTCGCCTGTATTGACTTCTGGTCGCCTGCAAGTCACGTGCGGGATAGACCGTCTCCGCCTCGGAAGTTTGTGTCTTCATTGTCTCCGTATACTGGACCCAGTCGTCGTTTTTCGTCGTCATGTCACCTCTGCCCGTGCGTCCACTCCAGGTGCGCGAGATATGTGAGCTGATCGGCTCCGGAATCCAGCCGGTGCAGAACCTGGCCGTGCTGAAGCAGGTGGCCGTACTGGCCGGAGACGAGGCCAAGACGCGCTGGGGCCACGACGCCATCGCGCGGGGGTTCCAGGCGCTGGAGCCACTGCTGGCCGACTGCGCCGGCCACTGCTGTGTGGGGGATCAAGTCACTTTGGCCGACTGCTGCCTGGTGCCGCAGATCTTCAACGCCAAAAGGTGCGCTGCGGGAGGCGGGACAGGTGGCCGCCCGGGGTCCGGGTGTCTGTAAATGCTGAAGGGAACTACTCCTTATTGGTGTGATAACGCGATTGAGTCTTCGTATTACTCAGGAGGCGTTCATTCTTCGAACAAGTCGGGCTTCGTTAATATAACACAGTTATGAACTCGTATTATAATATCGCAACAATTATCGTCATATGCGAAGCTTGCCTGATATGAATCGTCTGTGTGCCTGTTCAGGTTCGCAGTAGACACGTCACATTCAATGATGTGTCTGTCTGTGTGCCTATTCAGGTTCGGAGTGGACATGTCACAGTTTCCGACCATCAGCCGGGTGGGCGCCCATCTGGAGAGCCTGGAGCCGTTCAAGGCGGCCCACCCGACCCAGCAGCCAGACTGCCCCGAGGAGCTGCGCTGAACTACCTCCCAGCAGCGCCGCCGCGGGAGGTGGGGAGGCAGGTCCAGCAGCGCCGCCGCGGGAGGTGGGGAGGCAGGTCCAGCAGCGCCGCCGCGGGAGGTGGGGGAGGCAGGAGCCGTCTGGTGATGTGAAGATTCCGAATGATGATGTCTGAGGTGACACCAGAGCAGAGTACAGAGCCGAAGTCCCACGAGGGGAGCCCGGGTTCGGGTTACGGTGGGGTTACGGTCCCCGGTTTCTGGGGTTAACATAACGCACGATTGGATTGTGCGTGATGACGTGGGTCACGTGGTTTATTCATACAAAGAAAAGAAAGAGTGCAGTAACCAAGTGCAATGCAAATTTCCGTCCAGCTTGCCAGTGAGAAGTGCCATGCGTTTTGTATCGATTAAGGTGTAGGTAGTAATACTCAAGTGCCAGAAGACGTTATTGGTGATAAAGGCGACGTGGGACCAACACGCAACCTGGGCCTTCGCCAGGTTGCGGAGTCTAACGCGATCTATCTGAGATAGCTGTTTTCAGCGACACATTTTCTTGCTGCTAGTGC
>JAXIVJ010018119.1:0-24228 GCA_036785665.1 Chirona hameri | reverse complement strand
ACACGTAGAGTTCGATAGTAGCAGCCATTTTCACAACCTGACCCATATACCCGCATGTCGGGTCACAATAAGGACAAAATTTAAAATTGATTAATCTAAATAAAAAAGGTATGTTTCTAGACCAGCTTTGTCTCAGAAATACAGCGGCGGCAATTATTTGTCTGTATCTGGGTACCAAAAGAAGAAAAAAACGTAACTTCATAATGACGTCATGAGTTACTTATACTTAGGGAGCCATAAGTCAGTCAAAAATAAGGATATTGCGTTGAAATTTTTTTTGTTTGGTCCATACTTGGTTCTCTAATAGGTCTTCCTTTTTTAATATCTTCAAAAAACTGATTTTGTGAAATTTCTTCCGAAAAAATAAGTTTGTTTTGTTAGGTCAAAACCCCAAACTTTCGAAAATCCGAGATAGCCATTTAGAAGGAAATTTTATTAACTTTGTTTGGCGTTTGTATTTGAAATTTGCATCAAACTCGATTTTCTACGATTTTTGCAAACATTTATCGTTTTTCCACCAAAAATGGCATGAGATCACGTTATTTAAACGTCATTATCTCGCAAAGAACTGCATCAATTTTACTGCAAATTGGTGAAAAGACGTAGAATTGATGTAGCATAAGGGACTAAAAGTGTCACGTCGATTTCTCTCATAGTTTTCAAGTTATTGAGAAAATCCGGGAGGGGAGCCCCCCCCCCCCCCCCCCCAGCGGGGCGCGGGTTAAACATCACTCTCTTCATATTCTAGTAAAATGGTTTGTGGATTGCTCTCCTACGTTTGCAGTAGTGACTATCGTTTGCGGATGGCTCTTTTACTATTGAAGTAGGACCGTCGACCGCCGAAGCGACGGTCGACGGTCGTTGGTTGGTTCGTCGATGGTCGATGGTTACGGCACCGCGTCAG
Organism: Chirona hameri; assembly: GCA_036785665.1. Lineage (NCBI taxonomy): Eukaryota > Metazoa > Arthropoda > Thecostraca > Balanomorpha > Balanidae > Chirona > Chirona hameri. The sequence continues at coordinate 23,324 of JAXIVJ010018119.1, read as the reverse complement.
CGTCGTCTGATTTTTTGTAAAATAAATTTAGTCCGAATGTTTTTGTATGGATGGATTTCCGAGGTCAGGACCCACGCTAAGCAGAGCTTGTTGCACAGGTCCTGACCTCACCACCCGATCGCACAATTCCTGTTGGCCGGCAGAATTTAGAGACGAAAGTTTTACGTGCCCGACATACCTGGACACGGTCCGCCCCGCTCACTGACATCACCTGACCTTGAGTGCCACCGCTGCCACCGGCCGCAGGCCACCCCAGTCAGGAGCAAATAGCGAGCGCCGAAGCGACTCGAACCCGGACTGCCACTACCGGGATAGGTCAGAAATCCAGCGCTCTTCCACTGAGCTACAGGGGCGGACAAAGATCTCCCCCCTTCTGTGAGAGTTAGCGGGGGGGAGCGCCTTACTGCTGTAGTAGTGTCGTTTGATGATCTCGATCTCGTCGTTGGTGCTGCTGATGAGCGTCTCGAGCACGGTGTCCTCGTCCGTGCCGACACGGTGCATGCTGTCGTACAACTCCTGCGCCAGGTACTCGTAGTAGTTGGCGTTTTGCAGTAGCGCTACCAGTAGGTCGTCAAAATGGCCGCGCGTCGTGCGCGAAATGTCGCTCTTCAGGCTCTGCAGCATACGCAACGGAGGCTGGAGTCACGATATCACCAACATGCGCATTACGCAACGGAGGCTGGAGTCACAATATCACCAACATGCGCATTACGCAGCGGAGGTTGGAGTCACGATATCTCCAACATGCGCATTACGCAACGGAGGTTGGAGTCACGATATCTCCAACATGCGCATTACGCAACGGAGGTTGGAGTCACGATATCTCCAACATGCGCATTACGCAGCGGAGGCTGGAGTCACGATACCTCCAACATGCGCATTACGCAGCGGAGGCTGGAGTCACGATATCTCCAACATGCGCATTACGCAGCGGAGGTTGGAGTCACGATATCTCCAACATGCGCATTACGCAACGGAGGTTGGAGTCACGATATATCCAACATGCGCATTACGCAACGGAGGTTGGAGTCACGATATCTCCAACATGCGCATTACGCAACGGAGGTTGGAGTCACGATATCTCCAACATGCGCATTACGCAGCGGAGGTTGGAGTCACGATATCTCCAACATGCGCATTACGCAACGGAGGTTGGAGTCACGATATCTCCAACATGCGCATTACGCAACGGAGGTTGGAGTCACGATATCTCCAACATGCGCATTACGCAACGGAGGTTGGAGTCACGATATCTCCAACATGCGCATTACGCAGCGGAGACTGGAGTCACGATATCTCCAACATGCGCATTACGCAGCGGAGGTTGGAGTCACGATATCTCCAACATGCCCATTACGCAACGGAGGTTGGAGTCACGATATCTCCAACAAGCGCATTACGCAACGGAGGTTGGAGTCACGATATCTCCAACATGCGCATTACACAACGGAGGTTGGAGTCACAATATCACCAACATGCGCATTTCTGCGTAATGCCGTGCCAGTTTAGCTAACTAACGTGGTCAGTTGGGGTAGGCAGGGTTGATACCTAATTCAGCGGAGTGTCCAACGGTGGCATGCGGGAGGCGGCGGCAGACAGCGGTGGCATGCGGGAGGCGGCGGCAGACAGCGGTGGCATGCGGGAGGCGGCGGCAGACAGCGGTGGCATGCGGGAGGCGGCGGCATGACTGTGAACAGCGGGACCATTCGGAACACGGCATGACTGTGAACTGTGACGTCATCATTCGCATGACTGTGAGCTGTGACGTCATCACAGTCAACTCAAATACTCATGTGAAGACCTCAAACTACGCATCATTTGTGAATGTAAAATGCTAAGGAAGACCCACACAAGCCAGGACTCACCAGCACGTAATTATCATAAAAAGTGTTGTCATAGTAGCTGTTCATTCCCTCAACAAGTGAATTTATCGTGCAGAAACCTGAGGCATACGTCCATACGTTTGACCACCTTAAGCATGCCTAATTTTGTATTCAATCCCCAAGCCCACAAAAAGCCTCCGAACCTAAACGGAGTGTTGCCCAAAGCCTTCAAAAGGCCACATCCTCACCGTCTGTGGGTCTTCAGTTCAAAAGTGCCAGACAGAACTCACTATCAGAGAAAGGGAAGTGGGCCGTTGTTTACCCCTTTGTACGCCTGGGAGATGAGGTAGCGCTGCTCGAATGTGCGACGGGTCAGGATGGCGATCAGCACATCATCTTTGGCGTCGAACCAGCCGATCGCGTCACTGAAAACGAAGGCATCTATTTATTCATTTGTTTATGCCTTTATTTTCATTTTATCCACGAACCAAAGGGACGTTAGCGTAACGGAAGCTATATACTTAAACAATGTGAGCAAAATCTACGTAGTGCCTGAGCGAGGAGCAATATTCATGTTTTTCAAATATTTTTTAGCTAACCTCTCCTTGAAATGAAGAAAAACTGTATGCTGTGAGTTGATTCGAAAAAGATCCATGACTGAAAATTTACCCTTCTATATATTCAATTCTCCTTCATTTCAAGGTGAGTTCAGCTAAACAATAATAATAAAACAAATGTGAGCACAACACAAAACAGTTTGCCGTACTGTTTACACACATACACTCACACTCATACGTGGACATTTCATACATTTCATACATAGACTCATACACAGTTTCAATCGCACATAGTACATTGGCGTTATTGAATACAAGTCCCGACTTAACGCATAACCAGTCAAATTATAATTTATCTTGCATATATTCTATAAATTCATTTTTGATGAGTGTCGCACCTATCAGAGCAATGGTATGAAAGATAAACTTTTAGATTCCGTTTTCGGGGTATGAAGGTCCAAATCCAAGTGGAAAAACATGCTGATAGAGGATAGCTACAGTTTTGTATGAGGAGTGCATAGTGGTAATGCATTCACAACATTTGTCTCACGGTCGTTATCCCGCGTCCCGGTGGGCCTCTGCTGAGACAACTTAGCCCTGGTGGGGGGGGGGGTCAAAATGACCCCCACTAACTCGAAAACTAAAAGGGCTAGAAAAACGCGGAAAAGCGTTCGAAAGCTCTCGACAAGAACATTCGAAGTTACTTCGGGCATTGCTTGGCTCAGGTCAATATTGAGGTCACCAGAGGTCATCATAGGTCAAATTTTCCAAATATAGGACTTCGCTCCAGAAAACCCCAAATATCTCGGGAACTATGAAAGCTAGGAACAAACGAGAACAAAAACAATCGAAACCTCTCAAAAAAATGCAATCGCTATTGATTTAGTCAAATGTTTGTTCATGTCAATAGCTTAGGCTCCAGAGGTCACCAAAGGTGACAATTGCATTTTCTTCCAAAAACAATTTAATTAATAACTTTTTATATCATAAAGGTAGGGCAATAATTATAACACCATCATGTTTGTCTCGTTAACCCTCGCCCGGGTAGGGGGGGTGCAATGCCACCCCCTCGGTTTTTCTGGAATAACTCACGTAGTTATCAACCGATTGCATGACACTTTCAATACCCTACTTTTGAACAATTTGACACATACTTTAAAATTTTGAACTTCTACCTTACATGACCCGTGACCTATGACCTGTTTCTCAAGGTCATGTCAGGCGCAACTGGCGTCCCGTAGTATCGATGTTTGTAACTTGTGCCGTTTCCGAGTGTTTGTTGTTCAGGAGCATATGTACAAGTGTTACCAGGTGACATTTATGGTTTCCACCGAGATCGTGACCTCGGTTGACCTTTTTAGAGGTCAATGACCTCGGATGACCTGATCTAACTTTTTTACTTCTGGCAGTTTCTAGGACATTTTGTGACGCTGATTTCAAATCTGGGATCCATTTTACATAACTATATGTTCCACTGGGTTCATGCGTTTCCACAGGTCAACCGAAGTCACTTAGCTCAGATGACATGACATGATCTTTTTTGGGAATTTGACAGCTTCTAGGACATATGATGACGCTGATTTCAAATTTGGCACCCATTTTGCTTAATGATATGCTCATTCACAATTCTAGCTCGATTAAATTCAACGTCTACGCATTTACAATTTGGATAACATTTGGGTCATTGACATTACCGCAGAGCTCGCCTAATGACCCAAGACCGGGTATCAGCGGCTTCCTCTCGTCACAAGCAACACGCTCGTTTTTTTAATGGAAGCTCTAACTCAATTAGGGGTGAAACGACAGGGGGGGGTCGTCGGTCGTACATTTTTGTGTAGGCAAGGTCACTTTATGTATTCTAGTGACCTGAGCTGAGATGACCTGAGATCAAAACTTTACACAATGTGGATAATTTATGCCAACAGCTGGGACAAATTTGGTGGCGCTGCGCGCAGACGTTTTCTCGCTATTTCCGAAAAACCTCAGGGGGGGGGGGGACTAAGTGACCCCACCACCAGGGCGAAGGTTATCGTTTGGGTTTTGGTAGATAATTATTTGTCCACAATAATAAATATTTTTGTGCACGTTTCTTGAAAATAAGAGTGACATGCGATCTTTATAACATGTATTTCTGCTTTGATTAAAAACATGTTTTTTTAGTATTGATTTAGGTTCCTGATATTACTTCCTTAGTTATACAGCGAGCCATCACCTGATATCGCACCTGATAGACTCGACTCGTATTTCCAAAACTGTACGCCAAAATTATTTCATTTTATCATAGCAAGCGAGGAAATGATGCAAAAAAGGCATGCAGCAAGTCTAACATCGACAGCGGTGTTGGTGATGTTATGAACATGCATTAACCCGCGAGTCAATGGGGGGGTTAGTCCCCCCTTAGGAATATTAGGAATATCTCAACAACTAACGCAGATATCGACCCCAAACTGACAGAACCTTTCCGGGCATCATTTTTACACCTTTTGTGCAAAAAATGAAGCAATTTCGTCAGACATTTTTCGAGATATAGTGAATTTATTGACGTCACTAAAATTGATTTTGACACAAAAATCAGCTAAACTTTGGCAGGCCGTACAAATGCCACATTGGAAGCAAAATGCACTAAAAAAAACGATAAAAGGTGAAAATTTTGAGGGCTACAAACCAGCTATCTCGAAATTTCGAAACTTTTGGTTTTTGACCCCAAAAAAATACAACAACAAAAAAATGCCCACAAAATCATTTTTTTCAAAGATATTATTTAAAAAAACGGAATATATGTCAGATAACGACATATGGGCAACTACTATGCCAAATTTGAAAATGATATCTTTTTTTTTACTGACATGGCATATAAAGTATGGGTAAATCATGACGTCATATTTTGAAATTGCGCTTTTTGGCTTTTATTCACCAGATACAGACAAATAAATGCCAGAACTGTATTGTTTAGATAAAACTGATATAGAAACATGCTTTTTTCATTTCGATTTATCAATTTCAAATTTTGACCTTCAGTGACCTGAACTTCACCTGAACTTAACACTAACTTCACGTAAATGAAGTTAGGTAGTACAATGACTATCACTATCGAATTATACGCTTAAAAACATCCATAAAACATGAAACATGAAGCTGATTGACTTTCGTAGATGTTTTGTGCGTAGTGACCTTTTGTGACCTGACCTTGACCTTGATCTTTTCCAACAATCTCACTTTAGCTCATGTGGCATATGTATCATACCCTTGACAGCACTTTGGGTGATTATATGTGCAATCGAAGGCCATGGATGGCAAGTATTGTCCATAAACTCAAATACCTCGATTTTGACGTTTGACTTGACCGTGACCTGACATGTGACCTTAATTTGATTTTTTTAAGTGGGCGTTAGGTTTATCTCATTGAGCGCTTTCGAATGCCGCCCTGCGCGTCCCGCTGCGATCATTGGTTCTGAAGATACCAGGGGGTGGCTAAAAAAAGCCCCCCGTGAGTCGTGTTACAGAATATACCCCAGGGACTGCCAGGTTAATGTTCGTAGGGTAATATGTGTGTTCAGTCAGTTGTGAGAAAAAACCTCTGCTGCTAACATTGATCGGTGGATAATTATAGATCGGTGGTGCATTACAAAAATCAACAGAAGATGTGACTAGCAGAGATTAGATCAATCAAGTGGATCTGCAGGGGCAGATCCAGGGGCAGATCCAGGGGCAGATCCAGGAAGCATCGGGCTATGCTCCTCCCCAAAAACGGCTGGAATCAACCGAAGGTTGACACATTTTCCGATCTTAAAAATACATATTTTAAGAAGGAATAGAAATAAGTCAGTTCTTAATGTACAATTGAAAGCGAAATGCTGTCGGACTTTTTCGAATTTGCTCAGTCTTTTTTTGGGGGGGGGGGATTTGATCCCCAAAGAATCTGTTTGCTATTCTGGATCCGCTAGTGAATGAATTTATGATTTAATCTAATCATAAGAGTTGGATCGGTTTGAATCAAAAGGAATGGAATGGATTGGATTGCTCCGAGATTGATTTTCTTTGATTGGAAGTATATAAATGTTGCATTCTCAGCAACTTAAAGATCGAAACGCTTAAACTTCATTGTGATATTTCATATGGGAAGACATGTCGTGTCGATCCGATAAATGGTAGAAAGAAATGTCTGCATCCACCGTTTACAATTTTCGGTAACCCAGTGCGGACCGCATTCGATTCGACCTGTATCAATGACTGGATTATAATCGGGATTGAATCTCTGAAGTGATCCATTTCATATTCTGCAGTGATCCATTTCATACTCTGAAGTGATCCATTTCATACTCTGAAGTGATCCATTTCATACCCTGAAGTGATCCATTTCATACTCTGGAGTGATCCATTTCATATTCTGCAGTGATGCATTTCATACTCTGAAGTGATCCATTTCATACCCTGAAGTGATCCATTTCATACTCTGCAGTAATCCATTTCATACTCTGGAGTGATCCATTTCATACTCTGCAGTAATCCATTTCATACTCTGGAGTGATCCATTTCATACTCTGAAGTGATCCATTTCATACTCTGAAGTGATCCATTTCATACTCTGGAGTGATCCATTTCATACTCTGGAGTGATCCATTTCATACTCTGAAGTGATCCATTTCATACTCTGGAGTGATCCATTTCATACTCTGAAGTGGCTAGTGTGACGTCTCTAATGATTTTCAAATGTGTTTTGCAACACCACTCTTAAGAACTGGGAATATCTTTAAATGATTCCGGGACAAACACACGGCTTTGATGTTGTAGTCAGTAGTGGGACGCATATGACGATGATCATATGATATACAATGAACATATGACGATCGGTTCGAATGATCGGATCGGTCGGATTTGGCTATGGGAATGCCTTCTAAGGTCGAGAGAAAATGTGTGCAATGAAACACTGGAGGAGGTGTCGCTTGGACTAGCGCCTGTGTGGCAAATATTATGTTCCAAGTCCTGAGCATACAGGATTTTGTACGATTCCACAGTGAGTGTATACATTGTATATATATACAGGGCGCGTGTGTTGGGCGGCTGGGGCCCGGTCTCTGCTGTTGCCGTGGGCCTGCGCAGCATTTCATACTGATTGACAGCTGCAGCCAAAGCACACACACGCCACCACCGGGCGACGCCCGCTGCCCCCGAGTCCAAACACAAAGATACACACTGGACACATCACAGCGACGCCAGCTGGCCCCGAGAGTCGAAACACGAGGACACGAACATGACGATAAACACGGACACATCACACGGTAGCAGGGTCGGTTGGATTTTCCCGCAGATATGGACAAGAAACAAAGATAATGTCTGGAATCACATCCACGGTTTACGGGGAATTGTGAACAAGGAAGGCATTTCGAAAAAAAGAAACATTTGGCGAGATATTTTTGAGACCGTATGACACAAAGTGCCATAATTTCGACAATGTCCTTTTACATTGCATGTTTGCGATATGGTGGACTGGTCCATATATTAGTGTCCCTATATTCACATGATTCCAGCTAGTCTGCACTTTAAGTCAGCACTTGCTGCGACCCCCCCCCCCCCCCGACCCCCCCCCCCCCCCCACCGCGGCATCTTACTCCAAGTTGCCGGCGTCCACCTCCGGGTTGTAAGACGTGTCCGGGAACAGGGTGGGCCTGCCGTTGATCTGAAACACACACCGTCCCAATCCGGTCAGCGCCGAGGACACGAACGGCGCTCGAGGTAAACACACCCCGCACACGGCCCCTCACAGCCGCACACGGCCCCTCACAACACTCGCAGCCCTCACAGCCGCACACGGCCGGTCGGCGCTCTCAGGCAGGCGCTTAGGTCACAGAATCAGGTCATTCGGTATGTTTGTTTTTACATCGAAGTTCGTTTTTTTTCCTGGCTAAACACTCGGTGATGGGGCGGGAATTCGAACACTCGGTGATGGGGCGGGAATTCGAACACTCGGTGATGGGGCGGGAATTCGAACACTCGGTGATGGGGCGGGAATTCGAACACTCGGTGATTGGGCGGGAATTCGAACACTCGGTGATGGGGCGGGAATTCGAACACTCGGTGATGGGGCGGGAATTCGAACACTCGGTGATGGGGCGGGAATTCGAACACTCGGTGATGGGGCGGGAATTCGAACACTCGGTGATGGGGCGGGAATTTGAATGCTTGCTGGACGAAGAAGCGTTTACTAGCATCGCTCGTTAGACTCGCCTGGATGACAATTCTGTCCGTCCCTGCAGTGGTGCTCGGTATTATATAATGGGCGGGTCTCGGTATTAGATAATGGGCGGGTCTCGGTATTAGATAATGGGCGGGTCTCGGTATTAGATAATGGGCGGGTCTCGGTATTATATAATAGGCGAGTCTCGGTATTAGATAATGGGCGGGTCTCGGTATTATATAATAGGCGAGTCTCGGTATTAGATAATGGGCGGGTATCGGTATTATATAATAGGCGAGTCTCGGTATTAGATAATGGGCGGGTCTCGGTATTATATAATAGGCGAGTCTCGGTATTAGATAATGGGCGGGTCTCGGTATTATATAATAGGCGAGTCTCGGTATTAGATAATGGAAGGGTCTCGGTATTAGATAATGGACGGGTATCGGTATTAGATAATGGGCGGGTCTCGGTATTAGATAATAGGCGAGTCTCGGTATTAGATAATGGACGGGTATCGGTATTAGATAATGGGCGGGTATCGGTATTAGATAATGGACGAATATCGGTATTAGATACTGGGCGGGTCTCGGTATTAGATAATGGACGGGTCTCGGTATTAGATAATGGACGGGTATCGGTATTAGATAATGGGCGGGTATCGGTATTAGATAATGGACGGGTATCGGTATTAGATAATGGACGGGTCTCGGTATTAGATAATGGGCGGGTCTCGGTATTAGATAATGGACGGGTCTCAGTATCAGATAATGGGAGGGTCTCGGTATTAGATAATGGGCGGGTCTCGGTATTAGATAATGGGCGGGTCTCGGTATTATATAATAGGCGAGTCTCGGTATTAGATAATGGACGGGTCTCGGTATTAGATAATGGACGGGTATCGGTATTAGATAATGGGCGGGTCTCGGTATTAGATAATAGGCGAGTCTCGGTATTAGATAATGGACGGGTATCGGTATTAGATAATGGGCGGGTATCGGTATTAGATAATGGACGAATATCGGTATTAGATACTGGGCGGGTATCGGTATTAGATAATGGACGGGTCTCGGTATTAGATAATGGACGGGTATCGTTATTAGATAATGGGCGGGTATCGGTATTAGATAATGGACGGGTCTCGGTATTAGATAATGGGCGGGTCTCGGTATTAGATAATGGACGGGTCTCGGTATTAGATAATGGACGGGTATCGGTATTAGATAATGGGCGGGTATCGGTATTAGATAATGGACGGGTATCGGTATCAGATAATGGGCGGGTCTCGGTATTAGATAATGGGCGGGTCTTGGTATTATATAATGGGTGGGTCTCGGTATTAGATAATGGGCGGGTATCGGTATTAGATAATGGGCGGGTCTCGGTATTAGATAATGGGCGGGTCTCGGTATTAGATAATGGGCGGGTCTCGGTATTAGATAATGGGCGGGTCTCGGTATTAGATAATGGGCGGGTCTCGGTATTAAATAATGGGCGGATCTCGGTATTAGATAATGGGCGGGTCTCGGTATTAGATATTATCCCGCACCGAAAAATCCTTCCGTCATTGCTTCACGTGCTAAATGCAAAATATTTGGTGCCGCCGAATAACTCAAAATTTAATCGGTTGGCGACCGTTTAAATAAAATTTATACGGTCGCCAACCGTATAAATGCTTTCCCTATTCCAAGCTTTCTGTCAACTGGCTATCTTTGTATCGTATTCTTCCCGCCCCCCCCCCCCCCCGCCCAAGGCCCTCCCGCCCCCAATTCAAGTAGTATTGTAATTCAAGTGCATCATTTCCTTCGATGTAGTTTCAGATTGGTACACGATGGCAATATCATGCGATTACTTTTACTACTTTTACTTTATCGTGATCAGATTCCTCATCTTCATCCAAAAAAGACATCAAATCAAAATATGGCTTTTGAAATCTAGAGGCTATGTTAATCTACTGCTCAAGTCAACATCTCAAAATGCCAAAAGCTGGCCTACCAAAATTGCCCTGCTAAGAAAAGCTCGTGAAAAAATGCGAACGGCACGTGATAAAATCATTAAACCGCTCGTAGGTAGAAAAATCATTTAAACGTCTCGCCTGCGGCTCGACGTTTAAATGACTTTTTCTACCTACTCGCGGTTTAATATATAATAGGCGAGTCTCGGTATTAGATAATGGGCGGGTCTCGGTATTAGATAATGGGCGAGTCTCGGTATTAGATAATGTGCGGGTCTCGGTAGCTCTATCGAAAGTATATCTGTCTTTTTTTTAGGTCAGGTCAATATTGAGGTCACCACAGGTCATAAAAGGTCAGATTTTCCCGTTTTAGGACTTCGCTCCAGAAATCCCTAGATATCACAAGAACTGTTATGATAGCTATGATATGATAGCTAGGAACAAACGGGAAAATCAATGAAAAGCTCTTAAAAATGCAATCGTCAAGGTGTCCTCAGATTTGAGCTCAGATCAATAGTTTAGGCTCCAGAGGTCATCAAATGTCAAAAATGTTAGTTTTTGGCAAAACAGTTTTCGCAAATACCTTTTAACCTAATAAAGATACAGCAATGCGTTTGACGCCATCGTGTCTATCTCGTCAATGCGCTTCGAAACATATTCCTGTTGACTAGGTTAGGTCAATTGAGAAAATTGACCTCTGGTCAAGGTCAAGTGGTGACCCAAGCAGGTCGTGTTGCATATTGGGAGACGTGTCTCGACGAGATAAACACATTGGTACCGTTTGCACTTCTCTATCTGTATTATGTCGATAGTTATTGACAAAACAGTGTTGGCGATCACGAAATTGACCTGACCTTAGGTCACCGATATTTAAAAAAACGAGATGAACAAATTGTAGGTATCTATAACCTTATAAAATCCTGCAAGATTGAAACCGACCAGCCTACAACTGTGGCTGTGGCACTACCGCAAACATTTTGGAGGTGAGGTCATCACGTGACCTGGTCTGGTGACTTGACCTGAGGTCAAAATTTGACATAATGTGGGCAGTTCATTTCCAAACAGGTATGAAAAATGGCGGCGCTGCGCGCCGCCGTTTTTTTCTTCGCTATCCTCGAAAAACCGGAGGGGTGGGAGGATTTGCCCCCCCCCCCTCCAGGGCGCGTGTTAACCCGCGTCGTGCCGGGGGGGGGGGGGCGTTTAGACGCCCCCACCCCACCCAATGTTTTTCAAGGATAGCGAAAAAACGGCGGCGCGCAGCGCCGCCGTTTTTGGCACAGCTGTTTGGGCATAAATTGCGCACATGCTAAAAAAAGGTCATCTCAAATCAGGTCAAAAATCAAAAATAAAAATCAGGTCATCTCAGGTCAGGTCACCAGACCAGGTCACGTGACCCCACCTCCAAAAATGTTTCCGGTCGTACCACAGCCACAGTTTTTGGCCGATAGATTTCGTACTTACAGGATTTCATAAGGACAATAGTACCTACTGTTATGTTGTCCTTATAAAGTTCCGTCTAAGCGAGAGTCAGCGGTTCACACAAGCGATCGGAGAAGCAGCTGTATTCACGACAGCACGCGTGGAACTGGCCGGCTCGGCCCCAGACCGCGGGCGAGCCCAGCCACAGCCTCCGGCTACGGCCAGCGCGGCCAGCGCAGAGGCGGCGCCAGGCCCTACAGAAGGTAGGGTCGCAGAGGCGTACACAGTGGGGGTGCACAGGATCTCTACATCTCCCCCTCAAGACAATTGCGCTGCCAAACACAATGAGCAACTCACAAAGCGCAAATGTCTAAACTACGGTGGGCACATTCAAAACTTTCAGTCATCACTGTATGTGGTCCCACCCCATCGAACTTGGAGGCGCCGCGGCGCGCGGCGCGGTCGACGCGAACGTCGAGGGGCGGCAGCGGCAGGCTCCACCGATGGCGGCTGCTGAGCGCCGCCGGCAGGCAGGGGTGGCCGCTGGGAGCTGTTAGCAGACACAAGCCGCTGGGGGGCGCGCGCAGCGGACCGCTGCGCGCCGGCGGCAGGCGTCTCGGACGGTACGGCGGGCTCTGTCAAGAGCGGCCGGTACGGTCTCAGGTAGCGGCGGTTCCGCCACAGGACACGGCCGCTAGCTGTCCTGATGAGGAAGGTCCGGCGCTGTCCGATACCGACGATCACACCGATGCGGTCCCATCGGCCGGTGGCGGGGTCCTGGAGGTCGACGCGACTACCGATCTTCAGCTGAGACAGCTGGCGCGCAGACGCGTCGTAGTAGCGGACCGCCTTCTCCTGAGTCTCGGCAGCCGTCTCGTCGCAGGCGGCTGCGGCTCGCTGCCACTCGGGAGCGAAGGCGCGATGGTGCGTCGGGACGCCAGAACGCAGCGGATGACCGAACAGGACCTGTGCTGGTGATCTTCCGTCCACGCGTGGCGTGTTCCGCAGTTCTAGAAGGCCGCGGTCCAATTGGTCGTCGTCCAGACGTCCGGAGGCGGAAGCTGCCAGCACCAGCTTCTTCACCGTCTTCACACACGCTTCGGCGTGTCCGTTGGAGCGCGGGTAGTGCGGAGATGACATCTCGTGGGTGACGTCCCAGCGCTGCAGGAAGCGGCGTAGCGTGCCAGACGCGTACTGAGGTCCCCCGTCTGACCGAAGTACAGACGGGACCCCCGTCTGAGCAAACAGCATGCGGAGCTGTCGCGTCAGATGGTCCGCTGAGGCCGTGCGGGGGCAGGTCGTGACGTACGGCCATCCGGACAGCCGGTCGACGTACACTAAGTACGTGTGTCCTCCGGCATGGAAGTAGTCGGTCGAGACCGATTCGAAGACGCGGGTCGGCTTGTCGTCCTCACGCCACATTGGCTCACGGGCGTGGCTCGGGAGACGCTGACGGCACTGGTTACAGGAGGTGACGGTGTTAGCCACGTCCTCGTCGATGCCGGGCCAGTACACACTGAGCCGGGCGCGCCGTTTGGTCCTCTCCACGCCCTGGTGTGACTCGTGTAGTCGCTCCAGCACACCGCGGCGGAGGTCGGTCGGGATGACCAGTCGAGCGCCGTAGACCACCAGTCCGTCGTCGATGGCCAGCTGATGGCGTACGCCCCAGTACGCCCGAGCTGCAGGGGGCGCCTCGTACCGGTTCTCCGGGAAGCCGGCCAGAATCAGGTCACGAAGGGTCCGATACGCCGGGTCGCGCTCTGCAGCGGCGCGAATCCTCTCCAGCGTCGGGTCGACCAGTGGCGCCAGCTGGGCGCCCTCCTCCGTCTGGTTGGCGGCCTGCAGCGCAGAGATGACGCTGGCGTGCAGCGGGTCGCCGTCTTCCTCTCCCACGTCGTCGTCAGCGACGGGGTCGCTGGTAGGCGCCCTAGAGAGGGCGTCGGGGATGACATGCGACGACCCCTTCTGCCAGCTTGTAGTGAAGCTGTAGGCTGACAGCTTCTCTCGCATCCGCTGCAGACGCGGGTTGTCGATCGCGTTCAGCTGCTTGTGGTTTAAAATGGTGACCAGAGGCCTGTGGTCAACCACAACGTCGAACTGCGGCATGCCGGCCAGGTAGAGATGACACTTCTTGCAGGCCCAGAGGACGGCGGTCAGCTCCAGCTCCACCACCGCATACCGCGACTCGGTATCGGTGAGGAACCGAGACCCGCACTGAACCAGGCGCCAGTCGTCGCCGTGTCTCTGCAGCAGTGCATATCCCAGACCCCGCGTCTTGGCAGCGTCGGTCTGGAGGACGGTCGGCAGATGAGGCTCGAAGAAGGCCATCACGGGCGGCGACGACAGCACACTCTTCGTGCGTCGGAAGGCGGCCTCGTGCTGCGCCGTCCAGCACCAGATGCGGCGCGACTTGAGCAGGTCGCGGAAGGCCATCGTGGTGGTCGCCAGCTCCGGAGTCAGGCCGCCCAGCTGATTCACCAGACCCATGAAGGACCTCAGGTCGGTGATGTTTTCCGGTCTCGGAAAATCAGCGATGGCGCGGGCCTTCTCGTTGTCTGTGGTGTAGCCGGTGGGCGTGATGTTATATCCACAGAACTTGACTTCGTTCTGGGCGAACTTGAACTTCTCCGGGTTCAGTGTGATCCCTCTGTCATCACATCGGCGGAGAATCTCGATGACCTGCTGAAGGTGCTCCCTGTAGGTCGGCGCGACGGCCAGGATGTCGTCCACGATCTTGACACAGTTGGAGATGTCGCCGAGCGCCGCATCACCCCGTCGGTTGTACTCGTCCCCCGAGGCGTTGCATCCCATCGGACAGCGGACGAACTTGAACCGTCCCCACGGCGTGATGAAACACGTGAGGTCCTGGCTTTCTTCAGCGAGGGACACCTGGAAGTAGCCCATCTTGGCATCCAGAGTGGACATCCACCGGTTCCCTGCGGGCAGGCTCGTCACGGCGTCGTGTGGGGGCCGGCAGGGGTATGTCGGTCGCTGGACATACTGGTTGAGCCTAGTCAGGTCCACGCAGAGTCGAAACCCAGACGGGTTCTTCGGCACGCACGAGATGGGGTGGCACCACTCCGTCGGGTAGTCCACTGGGACGATGACGCCGCGGTGAAGCAGATCATCCAGCTGCGCCTTCACCTCCGCTCGCCAGGCGAAGGGGATCGGTCGTGCAGCGGTGACCGACGTCGGAGTCGCGTCGGGTCGTAGCTCGATCACCATCGGGTCGCCGTCCATGACCCGGAGCGTCGAATCTCGTCCGAAGACGCGCGAGAAGCACTCCACCAGAGCGGCCGCATGAGCTCTGCGAGTCGCCTCCGGCGGGTCGGCGTCGCTATCCCACGCTGGCAGGTGACTGGAGGCTCCGGCGGCACCGTGGGCGGCGCTGTGGGCGGCCCCTTCCTGGGCGGCCCCTCCTTGGGCGGCGCTGTGGGCGGCCCCTCTCTGGGCGGCGCTGTGGGCGTCCCCTCTCTGGGCGGCCCCTCCACGGGCGGCGTCGCCCAGGGCGGCTCCGGTGGCGGCACACCAGGAATGGCTGCGTCTGGCCGGCGATACAGATGGTGTGACGTCGCCAGTGGAGAACGATACGTCTTCGACAGATCGGATCTGTGCCGGAAAGTCCCTCGGCAGGATCCCCAGCGATACGCAGTCAAACCAGCTGAGTAGCAGTCCCGTCAGCTCCTTGATGACGAACACCGTGGCATCGGTCGATCGGTTCCCGAGCTCCAGAGTGGCCTCGAAGGAACCGAGACAGGTGAGCGGCTGCTTCCCAACAGCTGAGAAGGTCTGACTGAGGCAAGACTCCAGCTGCGACGGGTCCATGTCGACTGCCGAGAGGACGTCTTCACCGATGACAGTCGCCTCCGCGCCCGAGTCGGCACGTGCTGCCATGGTAAACACATCGCTCGACACGAAGACACGAACGTCCACTGTAGGTGTTGGCCGCGTAGAGACGCCGTTCACGTACACGTCTTGGATGACTCGGCGAATGCCCGGTCCTGATCGTGCGGGCGGCTGTCTCCCAGCGGGCCGTCCGCGCCATGGCATCGCCGCTGCAACGGGAGCATCCGTGCTCCCGCGCGCCCTCTGCTCACACACTGATGCGTAATGCCCGCGGCGGCCACAGGAGTTGCAGGTGGCGCTAGCGGCGCGGCACTCAGCCGAGTCGGCGTGACTGCTCCGCCCGCAGCGGCGACAGCGCGCACCGGGCGAGGCCGAGGGGCGCCCGCGAGGCTGGGCCGCGGGCCGCGCGCCATGGGACCTGCTGCGCGCCCGGCGGTAAGCCGACAGCCGGCTCACGGATGACGCAGGCGCACGGAGGTCGGCACACGTCGCACGGGCATTCTCCGACGCCCGACAGATGTCCACCGTCTTCTGGAGGTCGAGCTCGGGATCCTCCAGCAGGCGTTTCACGGTGTTCTCATCTCGTAGGCCGCACACAATCTTGTCTCGCATCCGTGAGTCGAAACACCGGTCACAAAAGTCACAAAATGCCGCGAGCTCCTTCACCGCACACATGAAGTCCTCGAAGTTCTCGCCCTCCTCCTGCACGCGGGCGTAGAACGCTCTGCGGTCGACGAGGACGCTGCGCTGTTTCCGCAGGTGGGCCTCCATGGCCGACACCACATCGGAGAGGGGAGCGTCTACGGCGACGCTCAACCCGTAGCGCAGCACACGGTGCCAGTCCTCGTCTAGCAGGCTTAGAAGAGCGGCACGCTGAGAAGGGACGGGCAGCGACGACGCACCGGTCAGAAGAAAGTACCCGTCCAGCTTCTCGCGCCAGACAGCGAAGTCCCGCAGAGATGCAGAGGAGGAGAGGTATGGAGCCGGTGTCGCCGCAGCGGGCAGTCGCACAGACCGAGCAGCCGACGCCGGTGTCGCGGGCGACGCGTCCGCCCCATCCCCGGCGGTGACGGCGGGCGGCGGCCGGTCCACCACCAGCCGCTCCATCAGCTGAGCGAGTCGCTCCTCTCGCTGCACGGAGCGCTCCTCGCGCTGAGCGGATAGCTCCGCCTGCCGCCGGGACAGCTCCGTCTGCTGCATCAGCAGCTCCGTCAGTTTGTCCAAGTCACTCATGATGACTGCAGCACAACACTAGCAAAAACTCTCCCACCGCGACTCACTGACACTCACACAACCGACCGCGCCATGTTATGTTGTCCTTATAAAGTTCCGTCTAAGCGAGAGTCAGCGGTTCACACAAGCGATCGGAGAAGCAGCTGTATTCACGACAGCACGCGTGGAACTGGCCGGCTCGGCCCCAGACCGCGGGCGAGCCCAGCCACAGCCTCCGGCTACGGCCAGCGCGGCCAGCGCTTAGGCGGCGCCAGGCCCTACAGAAGGTAGGGTCGCAGAGGCGTACACAGTGGGGGTGCACAGGATCTCTACACCTACAATACGTTTATCTCGGATTTTGTTGTATATCGGTGACCTAAGGTCGGGTCAATTTCGTGACCTCTCCATTATAAGCCAATGGGGAAATAATCAAATGTTTCCTTTTTCTGAAGATACGAATTATATCAGCCCAATTCCTTCTGGATCATGTTATCATAGGAAATTCTTGAAGTTTCAGATGCAATTTGTGTTCAGTGACCCCTACAGGGTCAGATGAGGTCACCCGAGGTCACCAACACTTGTTTGCCAATAACTCTCGACAACATCAAGATAGAAAAGTGAAACTGGGACCAATGTGTTTGCTCGTCGAGGCACGTCTCCCAATGTGCAGCATGACCTAATCGGGTCACCACTTGCCCTTGACCTGAGGTCAAATTTCTAAGTTAACCTAACCTGGTAAACATGCAAATGATACGAAGCGCTTTGACGAGACAAATACGATGGCGTCAAAAATATTTCCCTATCTTTGTTAGATAAAAAGATAATAGATATATAGAAAAACTTTTGCTAAAAAAATAGCCCTTTTGACATTTGATGAGTTCTAGAGCCTAAACTATTGACCGGAGCTAAAATCTGAGGACACTTTGGCGATTGCATTTTTCAAGAGCTTTCCATTGATTTTTCTGTTTGTTCCTAGCTATAATATGTCCTGTGATGTCTGTGTATTTCTGGAGTGAAGTCCTAAAACTTGCAAATCTGACCCTTGATGACCTCTGGTGACCTCAATATTGACCTGAGAAAAACAATACCTGCAATAGTTTCAAAATGCATTTTGATGAGCTTTCGAACGTTGTTTTCGGTTTTTGTCTACGTTCCATAGGAGCCGAGTTAGACGGGGCTTCGAAACGCGCCCCCCCCCCCCCCCCCATCCTCCCGACACGGCGAAGGTGGCGCCGAGCACCGGCACGGCGCGGGTTAAAGCGGGTGCAGTTCTTCTGCTAATCTTAGACGTTTTTTTAACTGCCAATCTTAGCCTTGTATGCATACCGCCGGGAGTGTGCCCACTGTTCAAGCGTGACTGGCTGGGTACGATTGTACCCGGCTGTGCTGTGGACCATTTCGTACCTGCCGGGAGCGTACGCAGGCCACGCTGAGCGGGTACGATTTGCAGAACTTCCAGACGTCGTAGTCGGGCCGCTGTGAGTCGGGCACCACGCCGGCGTTACCGTGCGAGCCGGAGCCGCCGCTGCTCGACTGAGGGTTGCTGCAGCACACCTGACGGCAACACGGCAACGTACCGGTCAGTCTCCGTCAGTCAACATGGCAGCGTACCGGTCAGTCTCCGTCAGTCAACATGGCAGTGTACCGGTCAGTCAACATGGCAGCGTACCGGTCAGTCTCCGTCAGTCAACATGGCAGCGTACCGGTCAGTCTCCGTCAGGCAACATGGCAACGTACCGGTCAGTCAACATGGCAGCATACCGGTCAGTCAACATGGCAGCGTACCGGTCAGACACTGGTCAGTCATTGGCCAGTCAATACGGCAGCGTACCGGTTAGTCAATGTATGCCAGAGACCGTCTCAATTTGTTAACCCAGGTCAGAGCGTGGGAGTCAAAGGACGATCACAAAAAAACTGCGTGACATGAAGCGTTGCTTGTGTTGCCTATATCAAGATGATGTGGAGTGTTTCGGTGTTTGCACGATTCACGAAGGAGAAGAAAAAAACATTTAGGAGGTAGTACCACTGATAGTTTCTAAACAAGCAATAGCTAGTGCTAACCAGTCCGCTCCGCTGGACGATTAGCTGGCATCTCCGGGATGGAGGTATTTCAGCACGTGAATTAACTGGGACTTCTAAACTGAATTAACTGAGCGGTGCCTGATAGACAGACAGATAGACAGACAGTCGCTTATCAAATAGTAATATAGATTTGCTACTGATAGTTGAGCAACTTTTTTTAGCAAAACAAAAACGGTCATGGGTGAGGATAACTCCACCGAGGCTTTGTGGCACACAGAACTTTCGAGCCTTCACTCTGCTGTCGTACCGAGTCTTTGTGGCACACAGAACTTTCGAGCCTTCACTCTGCTGTCGTACCGAGGCTTTGTGGCACACAGAGCTTTCGAGCCTTCACTCTGCTGTCGTACCGAGGCTTTGTGGCACACAGAACTTTCGAGCCTTCACTCTGCTGTCGTACCGAGGCTTTGTGGCACACAGAGTTGTCGAGCCTTCACTCTGCTGTCGTACCGAGGCTTTGTGGCACACACAGCTTTCGAGCCTTCACTCTGCTGTCGTACCGAGGCTTTGTAGCACACACAGCTTTCGAGCCTTCACTCTGCTGTCGTACCGAGGCTTTGTAGCACACACAGCTGTCGAGCCTTCACTCTGCTGTCGTACCGAGGCTTTGTGCACACAGAGCTTTCGAGCCTTCACTCTGCTGTCGTACCGAGGCTTTGTGGCACACACAGCTTTCGAGCCTTCACTCTGCTGTCGTACCGAGCTTTGTGGCACACATAACTTTCGAGCCTTCACTCTGCTGTCGTACCGAGGCTTTGTGGCACACAGAGCTTTCAAGCCTTCACTCTGCTGTCGTACCGAGGCTTTGTGGCACACAGAACTTTCGAGCCTTCACTCTGCTGTCGTACCGAGGCTTTGTGGCACACACAGCTTTCGAGCCTTCACTCTGCTGTCGTACCGAGGCTTTGTGGCACACAACTTTCGAGCCTTCACTCTGCTGTCGTACCGAGGCTTTGTGGCACACACAGCTTTCGAGCCTTCACTCTGCTGTCGTACCGAGCTTTGTGGCACACAGAGTTATCGAACCTTCACTCTGCTGTTGTACCGAGCTTTGTGGCACACAAAGTTGTCGAACCTTCACTCTGCGGTCAACGTTCACGCAACAAGATGGCTGTTTAGTGAAGGGCTGGCTATAATGCGAAAACTATCCAAACCAAGACTTCGGAGTAAATTACCCAAAAATCGTTGAAAGAGCTATACCGACATCTTCAAATTCTCGTTACTTCATTTACAATTGCATTATATAAAATTAACATCAGTAAGGCACCGTAGTCGGCGATGAACGAGCGAGCACGAAGGAAATGTATGGTGAATTTCAACTCGATAGGGCAAGTAGTTTCTGAGATACAAAAAAGGTGCGCACTTGCGCACGTGCTGAGGCGTTCCCCACCCCTGACTTGTGGGAAAGAGGCGGCTGAGAGTTCCTAACCACACACTGAATTTGACCACAAACGGCTCAGCCGTTCCTGATATATAGAATAGGGGTGTGCAAGTGCGCAGGTGAAGAGGCACCCCTCCCTGACTTGTGGGAAGGCGGCGGCTGAGAGGTCCCTAACCACACACAAAATTCGAACACAATCGGCTCAGCCGTTCCTGGGATAGAGAATAGGGGTGTGCACGTGTGCACGTGCAGAGGCACCCCACGTGCAGAGGCACCCAACCCCTGACTTGTGGAAAATTGGCGGCTGAGAGGTCTCTAACTACACACCAAATTTGAACACAATCGACTCAGCCGTTCCTGAGATATAAAATAGGGGTGTGCTCGCGCGCACGTGCAGAGGCACCCACCCCTGACTTGTGGGAAAGTGGCGGCTGAGAGGTCCCTAACCATACACCAAATTTGAACACAATCAGCTCAGCCGTTGCAGAGTTTTTGCGAGAAAACACTGTTCAACACCCCTCACGCGGCACGCGTCACGCGCAGTGGTAGGCACCCACATGACTCGGCACTGTCTTCAAACAGGGTAGGTTGGATGGGGATGCTCAGCAAAGAAGTCAGCTTGTCAATCGAACGTGTGGTTGCCGAGATATGAGCTTCTCAAAAGCGTCGCCACGGGCCGGGCCGGGCCGGGCCGCTCATATTCAGATTTGTACTACGGAAGGACGAGCGAGCGCTTCGTAATAATTTGTTTTGTTATTTGTGCAAATTTCATTTAAAACTGTACTAATTAAATCATCAACAGCAGTACAAAATTGTAAGCACCTTAAACTCGTGAGCAACTTCATTGTCGTTTCGCTTCATCACACCATCCAAATGAGCATCTGAAGCAAAAATATCCAAGTGGATTTGCTGGACTTCTGGATTGTAAGAACTTCTACTAAAAGGTAAGGAATAAGAGAGGTAATAAATGTTTGGTGCATTTTTGAATAACTAAAACAGGTTCAAGGAGGTACCGAAAGACACCAGGAAGACATAAGAAGACATAAGTACGATATCGGAAACACATTGGAAAGACATCGATAGGACATCGGAAAGACATCGATAAGACATGGAAAAGGCATCGATAAGACATCGGAAAGGCATCGATAAGACATCGGAAAGGCATCGATAATACATCGAAAAGGCATCGATAAGACATCGGAAAGGCATCGATAATACATCGAAAAAGGCATCGATAAGACATCGAAAAGACATCGATAAGACATCGAAAAGACATCGATAAGACATCGAAAAGGCATCGATAAGACATCGGAAAGACATCGATAAGACATCGGAAAGACATCGATAAGACATGGGAAAGACATCGATAAGACATGGGAAAAGGCATCGATAAGACATGGAAAAGGCATCGATAAGACATGGAAAGGCATCGATAAGACATGAAAGGCATCGATAAGACATGGGAAAGACATCGATAAGACATCGAAAAGGCATC
Source organism: Chirona hameri (assembly GCA_036785665.1). NCBI lineage: Eukaryota > Metazoa > Arthropoda > Thecostraca > Balanomorpha > Balanidae > Chirona > Chirona hameri. The sequence continues at coordinate 1,383 of JAXIVJ010018119.1, read as the reverse complement.
GATAAGACATCGAAAAGACATCGATAAGACATCGAAAAGACATCGATAAGACATCGAAAAGACATCAATAAGACATCGAAAAGGCATCGATAAGACATTGGAAGACATCGATAAGACATGGAAAGACATCGATAAGACATGGGAAAGACATCGATAAGACATGGAAAAGGTATCGATAAGACATGGGAAAGACATCGGAGACACATCACAGCAAATCGAGAAGATATTAGATATAGACAACTAGAAGACACCAGGAAGACACCGAGACACCAGAGACCCAGCTAACAGATGTCGCTGTGACAACGTTGTCAAATATTAGGTTGGAATTTACGTTGTGACAACGTTGTGAATGTTGTGGAGAGCGAAGTTGTCTAAACGTTACTATAAAACGTTGCGGCAACGTTTGGCCGTTACGATGCCACAGCGTTGTTTCCGTAACTTCAGAGAAGAAAAAAACAACTCTCCATGTGGTACATACAATGACCTAAATTGAGTCTATTTACCATCTGCCTACGATTAATGAGCGGTCACGTTAGTCACGTTAGTCATGCCGGCCAAAAGTAACGTTGTAACAACGTTGTGACAACGTGTTGCGAACATCGTGATGTAACGTTGTGACGTTTCTGGGAGTTTACAAGATATCGTCATATTGATAGCTGGGAAGGTAGCAGGGAACATCAGGAGGACGCCAGGCTATCGGAACCAGGAAGGCAGTACCCGGAGGCCGTTGCTCGAGCTCACCTCCTGCGGCCGACAGGCGGCCTGTCCCAGCCGCAGCGGCAGGATGTCCTTCTGGCTGCAGTGCTCCCGCCCGCTGCAGGTGCAGGACGGTCTGGAGGGCGCAGCGCCGCCCGTGGTCGCCTTGGGGATGGTGCAGCACAGATCGTTATCGTTGTTGCAGCGGCCGGTGGAGGACACCTGGCGTAAGTCCACCTGGCTGGCCGCGTTGGGCTCCAGGACGCCGCCATCGCACAGGTAGAACGCCACGCACACGCACTCGCCGGCGCCCACCTGGGTCCGGGACGAGCCGCCGTCGCCACCGAATAGGTCACTGATGCCGTCCTTGATGGATGTCATCACGCTCTTGTCGACGCCCGGCTTGGCCTCGATCTTCTCAATCTTCTCGTTGTCGTTGCAGCAAATGTTGAAGTCCTGACACTTGTTACGCGGCCCGAACCTGTGTGAAGGCGGAACATCGAAAGGTGATTAACGCTTTAATCAGTAGACAAAGAGTAAGAAATGTGACTGAAGGAATCAGAGACTCTTCTCAACTTGTTGCGGTCAGGACCATTTTGGTACCCATTAGGCTATATAAATGTTAGATTTAATACATAAATGCTGTGTTTGATCATGCCTGTATGCAATTGCACAGTAAATCTTTGA
>JAXIVJ010018118.1:0-24230 GCA_036785665.1 Chirona hameri | reverse complement strand
TATTTTCCTACAGTGTTTGATCAGGAAAATATGGCATATTCACACTATTATCATACTCCAATGGAACATATCAAGTTTTGAATAGGGTCCATGTTTGTGCAGCCTGCAGGCACATGGAGGCCTCCTTCAACGCCAACTCAACGTGACGTCACAGCACGGAAGGCGGTGACTTCATCTCTCACACAGAAGTCGAAGCAGGACAGGTCTCTCACGTTGGTGATACTCCGGTTCGTACACCGGAGGATCTCTGCAGATCCCGTACAGCGGAGGATCTCGGCAGGTCCCCTACACAAGAGGATCTCGGTAGGCAGGCAGGCCCGTCTGCGGCCCCTCAGGACGGCTCAGCTGGAAGTAATCGGAGGAGGCTGCGGGCCGCGTGCGCTGGCCATTATAGCTCGCAGCGCTGACCGGCTCCCCGGAGGATGGGGACACTAATGATGACGGCCGGCCTCCTCTGACGGACCAGAGACGGGCTGGAAACGGACAGAGACGGGACAGAGACGGGCTGGGGACGGGCTGGGGACGGGACAGAGACGTAACAGAGACGGAACAGAGACGGGACAGAGACGGAACAGAGACGGAGCAGAGACAGGACAGAGACGGGACAGAGACGGACAGAGACGGCTGGAGACGGGACAGAGACGGGACAGATACGGGACAGAGACGGGCTGGAGACGGGACAGAGACGGGACAGAGACGGGACAGAGACAGAACAGAGACGGGACGGAGACGGGACAGAGACGGGCTGGAGACGGGACAGAGACGGCTGGAGACGGGACAGGAGGGCAGAGACGGGACAGAGACGGGACAGAGGACGGACAGAGACGGGTGGAGACGGGACAGACGCTGACGAGACGCTGGAGACGGGACAGAGACGGGTCAGAGACGGGACAGAGACGGGACAGAGACAGAACAGAGACGGACGGAGACGGGACAGAGACGGGCTGGAGACGGGACAGAGACGGGCTGGAGACCGGGACAGAGACGGGTCAGAGACGGGACAGAGACGGGACAGAGACAGAACAGAGACGGGACGGAGACGGGACAGAGACGGGCTGGAGACGGGACAGAGGACGGGACAGAGACGGGACAGAGATGGGACAGAGACGGGCTGGAGACGGACAGAGACGGGACAGATACGGGACAGAGACGGGGTCAGAGACGGGACAGAGACGGGACAGAGACGGGCTGGAGACGGGACAGAGACGGGACAGAGACGGGACAGAGACGGGACAGAGACGGGACAGAGACGGGACAGAGACGGGACAGAGACGGGCTGGAGACGGGTCAGAGACGGGCTGGAGACGGGACAGAGACGGGCTGGAGACGGGACAGAGACGGGCTGGAGACGGGACAGAGACGGGCTGGAGACGGGACAGAGACGGGACAGAGACGGCTGGAGACGGGTCAGAGACGGGCTGGAGACGGGACAGAGACAGAACAGAGACGGACGGAGACGGAACAGAGACGGAACAGAGACAGGACAGAGACGGGACAGAGACGAACAGAGACGGGTCAGAGACGGGACAGAGACGGGACAGAGACGGGACAGAGACGGGACAGAGACAGAACAGAGACGGGACGGAGACGGAACAGAGACAGGACAGAGACGGGACAGAGACGGAACATAGACGGGTCAGAGATGGGACAGAGACGGACAGAGACGGGACAGAGACGGGACAGAGACGGGACAGAGGACGGGACAGAGACGGGACAGACCAGATGAGGGAAGGTCCAAACGGACGTGACAGACCAGAGACGTGACAGACCAGAGACGAGACGGACCAGAGACGGGACGGACCAGAGACGGGACCAGACCAGAGACGAGACAGACCAGAGATGGGACAGACCAGGGACGGAACGGACCAGAGACGGAACAGACCAGGGACGAGACAGACCAGAGACGGGACGGACCAGAAACGTGACGGACCAGAGACGAGACGGACCAGAGACGGGACGGACCAGAGACGTGACAGACCAGAGACGAGACGGACCAGAGACGGACAGACCAGGGACGGGACAGACCAGAGACGGGACGGACCAGAGACGGGACAGACCAGGGACGAGACGGACCAGAGACGGGACGGACCAGAGACGGGACAGACCAGAGACGAGACAGAGACGGGACGGACCAGGGACTTGAGATGTAATTAAGCGATCCCCGTGGACCAAATCACCTCAGGATGACACCTCAGGGATGACACTGATTCCCTCTGCCATGACCTCGTAGCTCGTCGCGGTTGGATCCGTGAGACAGGCCGGACCCCCCTGACAGTGCCGCGGCCGTGTAGCTGCCGCAGCCAGCAGGATGCAGTGGCCGGACCCCCTGACAGTGCGCGGCCGTGTACCTGCCGCAGCCAGCAGGATGCAGTGCCGGACCACCCCCCCCCCCCCTGGCAGTGCGCGGCCGTGTAGCTGCCGCAGCCAGCAGGATGCAGTGACCGGACCCCCCCCCCCCCCCCCCTGGCGTGGCCGCGGCCGTGTAGCTGCCGCAGCCGCAGGATGCAGTCGCCGGACCCCCCCCCCCTGGCAGTGCCGCGGCCGTGTAGCTGCCGCAGCCAGCAGGATGCAGTGGCCGGACCCCCTGACAGTGCCGCGGCCGTGTACCTGCCGCAGCCAGCAGGATGCAGTGGCCGGACCACCCCCCCCCCCCCTTGGCAGTGTGCCGCGGCCGTGTAGCTGCCGCAGCCAGCAGGATGCAGTGGCCGGACCCCCCCCCCCCTGGCAGTGCCACGGCCGTGTAGCTGCCGCAGCCGGCAGGATGCAGTCGCCGGACCCCCCCCCCCCCTGGCAGTGCCGCGGCCGTGTAGCTGCCGCAGCCAGCAGGATGCAGTGGCCGGGACCCCCCCCCCCCTGGCAGTGCCGCGGCCGTGTAGCTGCCGCAGCCAGCAGGATGCAGTGGCCGGACCCCCCCCCCCCTCCTGGCAGTGCCCGCGGCCGTGTAGCTGCCGCAGCCCGCAGGATGCAGTGGCCGGACCCCCCCCCCCCCCTGGCAGTGCCGCGGTCGTGTAGCTGCCGCAGCCAGCCGCAGGATGCAGTGGCCGGACCCCCCCCCCCCCCCCCCTGGCAGTGCCGCGGCCGTGTAGCTGCCGCAGCCAGCAGGATGCAGTGGCCGGGTGGCCGGACCCCCCCCCCCCCCCCTGGCAGTGCCGCGGCCGTGTAGCTGCCGCAGCCCGCAGGATGCAGTGGCCGGACCCCCCCCCCCTGGCAGTGCCGCGGCCGTGTAGCTGCCGCAGCCCGCAGGATGCAGTGGCCGGACCCCCCCCCCCTGGCAGTGCCGCGGCCGTGTAGCTGCCGCGCCGCAGGATGCAGTGGCCGGACCCCCCCCCCCCCCCTGGCAGTGCCGCGGCCGTGTAGCTGCCGCAGCCCGCAGGATGCAGGTGGCCGGACCCCCCCCCCCCCCCGGCAGTGCCGCGGCCGTGTAGCTGCCGCAGCCAGCAGGATGCAGTGGCCGGACCACCCCCCCCCCCCTGGCAGTGCCGCGGCCGTGTAGCTGCCGCAGCCCGCAGGATGCAGTGGCCGGACCCCCCCCCCCCCCCCCTTGGCAGTGCGCGGCCGTGTAGCTGCCGCAGCCCGCAGGATGCAGTGGCCGCCCCCCCCCCCTGGCAGTGCCGCGGCCGTGTAGCTGCCGCAGCCCGCAGGATGCAGTGGCCGGACCCCCCCCCCCCCCCTTGGCAGTGCCGCGGCCGTGTAGCTGCCGCAGCCCGCAGGATGCAGTGGCCGGACCCCCCCCCCCCCTGGCAGTGCCGCGGCCGTGTAGCTGCCGCAGCCAGCAGGATGCAGCGGCCGCCCCCCCCCCCCCCTGGCAGTGCCGCGGCCGTGTAGCTGCCGCAGCCCGCAGGATGCAGTGGCCGGACCACCCCCCCCCCCTGGCAGTGCCGCGGCCGTGTAGCTGCCGCAGCCCGCAGGATGCAGTGGCCGGACCACCTCCCCCCATGGCAGTGCCGCGGCCGTGTAAGCTGCCGCGCAGCCCGCAGGAATGCAGTGGCCGGACCACCCACCCCCCCCCCCTTGGCAGTGCCGCGGCCGTGTAGCTGCCGCAGCCCGCAGGATGCAGTGGCCGACCCCCCCCCCCCCCCTGGCAGTGCCGCGGCCCGTGTAGCTGCCGCAGCCCGCAGGATGCAGTGGCCGGACCACCTCCCCCCCCCCCCCTGGCAGTGCCGCGGCCGTGTAGCTGCCGCAGCCCGCAGGATGCAGTGGCCGGACCACCCCCCCCCCCTTGGCAGTGCCGCGGCCGTGTAACTGCCGCAGCCCGCAGGATGCAGTGGCCGGACCCCCCCCCCCCTCCTGGCAGTGCCGCGGCCGTGTAGCTGCCGCAGCCCGCAGGATGCAGTGGCCGCCCCCCTCCCTCCTGGCAGTGCCGCGGCCGTGTAGCTGCCGCAGCCCGCAGGATGCAGTGGCCGCCCCCCCCCCCCTGGCAGTGCCGCGGCCGTGTAGCTGCCGCAGCCAGCAGGATGCAGTGGCCGGACCCCCCCCCCCTTGGCAGTGCCGCGGCCGTGTAGCTGCCGCAGCCCGCAGGATGCAGTGGCCGCCCCCCCCCCCTCCTGGCAGTGCCGCGGCCGAGTAGCTGCCGCAGCCCGCAGGATGCAGTGGCCGGACCCCCCCCCCCCCCTGGCAGTGCCGCGGCCGTGTAGCTGCCGCAGGCCCGCATGATGCAGTGGCCGGACCCCCCCCCCCCCCCCCCCCCCCCCCTGGCAGTGCCGCGGCCGTGTAGCTGCCGCAGCCCGCATGATGCAGTGGCCGGACCCCCCCCCCCCCTTGGCAGTGCCGCGGCCGTGTAGCTGCCGCAGCCCGCAGGATGCAGTGGCCGGACCACCCCCCCCCCCTGGCAGTGCCGCGGCCGTGTAGCTGCCGCAGCCCGCAGGATGCAGTGGCCGGACCACCCCCCCCCCCCTTGGCAGTGCCGCGGCCGTGTAGCTGCCGCAGCCCGCAGGATGCAGTGGCCGGACCACCCCCCCCCCCCCCTTGGCAGTGCCGCGGCCGTGTAGCTGCCGCAGCCCGCAGGATGCAGTGGCCGGACCCCCCCTGGCAGTGCCGCGGCCGTGTAGCTGCCGCAGCCCGCAGGATGCAGTGGCCGGACCACCTCCCCCCCCCCCTTGGCAGTGCCGCGGCCGTGTAGCTGCCGCAGCCCGCAGGATGCAGTGGCCGGACCACCCCCCCCCCCCCCCTGGCAGTGCCACGGCCGTGTACCTGCCGCAGCCCGCAGGACGCAGTGGCAGGACCCCCCCCCCCCCCCCTTGGCAGTGCCGCGGCCGTGTAGCTGCCGCAGCCCGCAGGATGCAGTGGCCGCCCCCCCCCCTGGCAGTGCCGCGGCCGTGTAGCTGCCGCAGCCCGCAGGATGCAGTGGCCGGACCACCCCCCCCCTTGCAGTGCCGCGGCCGTGTAGCTGCCGCAGCCAGCAGGATGCAGTGGCCGGACCCCCCCCCCCCTCCTGGCAGTGCCGCGGCCGTGTAGCTGCCGCAGCCCGCAGGATGCAGTGCCCCCCCCCCCCCTGGCAGTGCCACGGCCGTGTAGCTGCCGCAGCCCGCAGGATGCAGTGGCCGGACCCCCCCCCCCTCCTGGCAGTGCCGCGGCCGTGTAGCTGCCGCAGCCCGCAGGATGCAGTGGCCGCCCCCCCCCCCCTCCTGGCAGTGCCGCGGCCGTGTAGCTGCCGCAGCCCGCAGGATGCAGTGGCCGGACCACCCCCCCCCCCCCCCTGGCAGTGCCGCGGCCGTGTAGCTGCCGCAGCCCGCAGGATGCAGTGGCCGCCCCCCCCCCCCCCTTGGCAGTGCCGCGGCGTGTAGCTGCCGCAGCCCGCAGGATGCAGTGGCCGGACCCCCCCCCCCTGGCAGTGCCGCGGCCGTGTAGCTGCCGCAGCCAGCAGGATGCAGTGGCCGCCCCCCCCCCCCCTGGCAGTGCCGCGGCCGTGTAGCTGCCGCAGCCAGCAGGATGCAGTGGCCGCCCCCCCCCCCCCGGCAGTGCCGCGGCCGTGTAGCTGCCGCAGCCCGCAGGATGCAGTGGCCGGACCCCCCCTGGCAGTGCCGCGGCCGTGTAGCTGCCGCAGCCCGCAGGATGCAGTGGCCGGACCACCCCCCCCCCCTGGCAGTGCCGCGGCCGTGTAGTTGCCGCAGCCAGCAGGATGCAGTGGCCGGACCACCCCCCCCCCCTTGGCAGTGCCGCGGCCGTGTAGCTGCCGCAGCCCGCAGGATGCAGTGGCCGGACCACCCCCCCCCCCCTGGCAGTGCCGCGGCCGTGTAGCTGCCGCAGCCCGCAGGATGCAGTGGCCGGACCCCCCCCCCCCCCTCCTGGCAGTGCCGCGGCCGTGTAGCTGCCGCAGCCCGCAGGATGCAGTGCCCCCCCCCCCCCCTGGCAGTGCCGCGGCCGTGTAGCTGCCGCAGCCCGCAGGATGCAGTGGCCGGACCCCCCCCCCCCCCCCCCCCTCCTGGCAGTGCCGCGGCCGTGTAGCTGCCGCAGCCCGCAGGATGCAGTGGCCGGACCACCCCCCCCCCCCCCCTGGCAGTGCCGCGGCCGTGTAGCTGCCGCAGCCCGCAGGATGCAGTGGCCGCCCCCCCCCCCCCCTGGCAGTGCCGCGGCCGTGTACCTGCCGCAGCCCGCAGGATGCAGTGGCCGGACCACCCCCCCCCCCCCCTGGCAGTGCCGCGGCCGTGTAGCTGCCGCAGCCCGCAGGATGCAGTGGCCGGACCACCCCCCCCCCCCTGGCAGTGCCGCGGCCGTGTAGCTGCCGCAGCCCGCAGGATGCAGTGGCCGCCCCCCCCCCCCCCTGGCAGTGCCGCGGCCGTGTACCTGCCGCAGCCCGCAGGATGCAGTGGCCGGACCACCCCATCACTCGTGGCGCCTCTCACCGGCCGCTCGTCTGTTTACCTCTGGGAGTGCCGCAGAATGCCGAACCCGCGCCAAAAAAGCCGCACCAGCGCGGCGGAATGTGGTCAGCGGCCGGCGGCTAGTGGTCAGCGGGCCGGAGAGAAACGAATACAACAACACAGGCGTGCAATAAATGTAACGCATTTAAACTTGTTCATTGACGGCTAACACAATACATGCCGTCCTTTCAGTGGTACTGACTTTCCGGAGCCCTTGCATATAGATTCTGTCAATTTTCCTTGAATCATTTTATTGACTGTTCAGACCATAAATTTGCATATAATGGCATTTCGGCGATTTAGGAAACGGGGTTCGGTCAGTGGTCACTAGCGATTGGCAGTCAGCAATCAGCAAATCCAGTCAGCAGTCAGCAGTCAGCAGTCAGCAGTCAGCAGTCAGCAGTCAGCAGTCAGCAGTCAGCAGTCAGCAGTCAGCAGTCAGTAGTCAGCAGTCAGTAGTCAGTAGTCAGTAGTCAGTAGTCAGTAGTCAGTAGTCAGTAGTCAGTAGTCAGTAGTCAGTAGTCAGTAGTCAGTAGTCAGTAGTCAGTAGTCAGTAGTCAGTAGTCAGTAGTCAGTAGTCAGTAGTCAGTAGTCAGTAGTCAGTAGTCAGTAGTCAGTAGTCAGTAGTCAGTAGTCAGTAGTCAGTAGTCAGCGGCTTTTGTTAGCGGGTCAAGTTAGAGGGCAGCGGGTCCGACCAGCAGTCACCAGGCAGCGGTCAGCGGTCAGTAACGGTCACTGAGTCCAGCCAGTGAGTCCGGCCAATGGTCAGCGGTCAGTGACGGTCACTGAATCCAGCCAGTGAGTCCGGTCAATGGTCAGCGGTCAGTGACGGTCACTGAGTCCAGCCAGTGAGTCCGATCAATGGTCAGCGGTCAGTGACGGTCACTGAGTCCAGCCAGTGAGTCCGGTCAATGGTCAGCGGTCAGTGAGTCCATTCGGCGGACCAGACGGCGGTGCGATCAGAGCGGTGGGTTCCGACTTCAGTCTGTCGGCGAGCTGTCACCGCTGCTCCCAGTTCGCTGACGCCACCCCACTGGCCGCCGTGTCCCGCTGCTCCCAGCTCGCTGACGCCACACCACTGGCCGCCGTGTCCCGCTGCTCCCAGCTCGCTGACGCCACACCACTGGCCGCCGTGTCCCGTCTGATATACAGGCCAATTAAACTCATCTACACGCAATAAAGGTGGGACGTTTTTCTGCGAGCCTGCCGCGGACATCCACCGGTCTGAGATGTCCGATAGCATAGGAATGGCGGCATCTGCCGGTGACGACCGCCGCCCAGCCGAACCGCTACGGAGCGGGAGCAGGGAGCGCGGGGAGCAGGGAGAGACCGGGAGTGGGGAGCGGGGAGGGAGCAGGGAGGGAGCAGGAGCGGGGAGCGGGGAGGGAGCAGGGAGCGGCGGTGGGAGCAGGGAGCGGCGGTGGGGAAACAGGGAGGGACCGGGAGCAGGGAGCGGGGAGGGAGCAGGGAGCGGGGAGCGGGGAGCAGGGAGGGACTGGGAGCAGGGAGCGGGGAGGGAGCAGGGAGCGGCGGTGGGGAGCAGGGAGCGACGGTGGGGAACAGGGAGGGACCGGGAGCAGGGAGCGGGGAGGGAGCAGGGAGCGGGGAGCGGGGAGCAGGGAGGGACTGGGAGCAAGGAGCGGGGAGGGAGCAGGGAGCGGCGGTGGGGATATAAGAGTTGGCAGGGAGAGGCGAGGAGGGCAGAGCGGCGAGTGAAAGCGAAACGTCGCGAGCGATGTTGTCCTTCCATGGCATACGAATGAGCTGCAACAGATCAGACACGAAATCAAAGTAATAGTTCTATATATTTCCTTTATTAGTATTTGAAAGTCTTCTATTTGACCTCCTTACAAAAGGTGAGTGGTAGTTAAGTTTATTATTTAATGTTTCGTATGCATTTTCGAGCGCTCATGATCACATACACAACACCTACAAAAAAAAAAACACCGATTAGCCTGCCAGCAGCAACTGTCGAAGAAAACACCCTTACTGACAATGCGCGTGACAATCTGTTCGTATACACTTTCAACAAAATAATATAAAAAACAGTTTTGTTTAAACTTTGACTAAGCTTCAAATGCATGTGATTAAATAGTTATGAGATGATACCCAGGAGGATATATTTTTGTTCATGATGGGTTTCAACTGACGAATGAAGAGCGATTCGCATATCTTACGATGGGGATAATATTTCTTATTTTGCAAAATGTGAACTGAAAGAAGTATTTCGTTACGAGGGATTCGATAGTCACCATGGACCGAAATAAAGTGATCACCAATAGGAGTTTCTGGAGTCTTGTTTCTCGCTGCTAGAACATGTTCATTGAACCGTAATCGAATGGGCCGTCGTGACTCACCTACGTAAGATATATGATCGCCCTTCCTTTCACACAGTACGCACGTTACACAATACACAACACCCGACGGTAAACCCCTTCCCTTTAAACCTGACTCACATGCATTGCATACTCTTCTGCCAGACGGGCACTCAGACGGCGAAAAGGCCGAACAAACAAGACGGTTCTTCAGAGTATTTTTGTTTTCCCGTGCTACGTTTACATCTAGTTCTGACTTGTTTACTATCCTGTTAACTTTAGCACACATCGCTTCATCAATATTGGGTGAAATAAAAAGCTGTAAAATACTAATTATTCCAATGCCTTACATAACCACAGCGTTAAGAAGACTAAAATAGATTTCCTTTATGTTCTATTACTGTTTGATTTTTCGCTCGTTAAATATTTTCGTACTAATTAAATTATAAATTAGCGTGATATTGTTCTCACATCAGTGGGATAGTTGCTAATTAAATTTGCAATATAACATAAAGGATAGCAAATACCTGTTCACACAATACATTTTCAATGCCACCTCATGCATTAGGTGCAAGAAGCAACATGAGTTTCAATGAGCTACGAATCTGAGTCTGCTGATACGTGCGACTGACTGAGATGAGGCTCATTTGAGCTCTCTCGCGTTCAGAGCTGATTAATGTACGACGCGTCTGTATATATACGGCTATCTCAGCTCACACTTTAATCAAATCGAAATTGACTTTTAACGAGCTACTTCTCCATCTGCTTGAGTTGTCTAATGACGGTCACACTTATCCGGACGTCTGGGTTTCCAGAATTCGACTGTGTCATGGTGTTACAAGTTTGATGGTATAAACTGAGAAGAAAGTATTTACATAGAACATATAGAAGCGCATTTCTAAAGTTATACTTATAGGTGATAGCGGTCGTGCATTCATGTCAGCCTATCCCGGAAAAAAAAAATCACTGTGAGTGGCAGAGGGGAAAGATCTGCGGCACTATGCCTTTTGTTAGCATATTCGCTTCGTCTTTTTTCTCAACTGCGTTTGCTATCGTCGGAATAGTCGCGTGTTTTACCGGAATCGTCACGTGTTCGTCACGCGTCGGAATCGTCGCGTGTTTTACCCACTCGAGCTGTAGTTGGGTGAATACCCGTTGCTCAGTTTCAAGAAATAAACAAATAAGCGATTTATGGCAGCACTGACCGGAACAGCCAAACATACAGCATGATGCTTCGAACTGACGTGAACCTAGACTATACCGAAGGAATTCTGCCCGGGTACGGAGCTTTCAGAGAGCTGGCAGTCGTGTCGCGATATGATCGAATCGTGTAGATCTAAAGTCTGCGAGAAATTCAATAACGCCCGCCTTTTTTCTCTTTCCTCAGGCATGTTTTTCTGGGCTGCGATTTTTACTGGGTAGCTGCGATACTCGGGAGCCGGGGCTTCAGTCTCCGCCACTCTGAAGCACTCAATATACCGGCTACACGCAACCTTCATCGTGCGCAGCCCATCCATCATCCCGCCAGCCAATATAGCTAAACCTGCCTTCGTCGGCCCGTCGACAAAGTTAATAAATATCTGATGTGGCCAACCCTCAGGTGCTGATGTTATCAGCTGACACTCCGCTCTTTCTCTTCCTCCTCCTCCCTCTTCGCCTCCTCCCTTCCTCCCTCCTTCCCTCATCACCTCCAGCCGCCTCTTCTCGAAGGGCGTCAGATGTTGTTAAGAGCGCACTGTACAACCCGAGATAAACAAAACTGGAGGGGAGACAGAAATGGCTGACAATATTGGACAATATTGGATAATATTGGACAGCGGGTTTCACGGTGTTGGAGGACAGGTGCAGTTCAGTGTTGATACTGTATCAGAAGGATAATGATTTGCTTGGTAATTTATGGTGAGGTGGATCATACAATATGGCACCCAGGCTCTTGCAGCCAGTGCGGTCCCCTGTTTCGCGATCATTTCAGTAGGTTCTCTATGAACCCAGTCTATTGCAGCCAGTGCGGTCCCCTGTTTCGCGATCATTTCAGTAGGTTCTCTATGAACCCAGTCTATTGCAGCCAGTGCGGTCCCCTGTTTCGCGATCATTTCAGTAGGTTCCCTATGAACCCAGTCTATTGCAGCCAGTGCGGTCCCCTGTTTCGCGATCATTTCAGTAGGTTCTCTATGAACCCAGTCTCTTGCAGCCAGTGCGGTCCCCTGTTTCGCGATCATTTCCGCTCGCCGAATATCAGCCCCATCTTTTTCCAATCCGTTCTTCATCTGTTCTTAGTTTTCTTACATCCCCACTCAGACCAGCCTCCGACCCCTCTCCAGCGCAGCTATCCCCTCTCAGACCTGTCGTATCAGCTCTCGCCCCAGCCCACTTCAACACCCCTCACCCCCCCCCCTGCAACATCAGCTCCTCTGGAGGCGCGGAGCGGGTCTCGGAGCGCTGCGAGCCGCCTCTCTATCGCCGCTCGACACCCGCCGTCCGCCCCAGGCGACTTTATGCTGCGGCAAATTAAGCCGGCCGGGTGCGGATTTGTCGGCGCGCGTCTTGGCAGCGGCCGATTTAATTGTGTGTGAATATTTCATCCGGAGCCGGCTGTCGTTTCAGCTCGGGGCGGAGGTGGAGGGTGGCTGCGAGCTGCGGCAGAGTGCAAGTCGAATGGGCCTCGAGGTTTGTCCACAGATGGAGAAACCAGAGAGATCAGTGATGTGAAGTGGGGCCAGACGTAACCGGCCCCGGCTGGACACTCTGCGTCTGATGCTCTGCTGAGCTGTGGAAATGCAGTGATGCTGCTTTTCCCGAGCTGTGGAAGCTCAGTGCAGTGCTGCCGGTCTGATGAGTTGTATAAGCTCGACACCGCTGGTTGCTCCCGGTCTGATGAGTGTATAAGCTCGACACCGCTGGTTGCTCCCGGTCTGATGAGTTATATAAGCTCGACACCGCTGGTTGTTCCCGGTCTGATGAGTGTATAAGCTCGACACCGCTGGTTGCTCCCGGTCTGATGAGTTGTATAAGCTCGACACCGCTGGTTGCTCCCGGTCTGATGAGTGTACAAGCTCGACACCGCTGGTTGTTCCCGGTCTGATGAGTGTATAAGCTCGACACCGCTGGTTGCTCCCGGTCTGATGAGTGTATAGGCTCGACACCGCTGGTTGTTCCCGGTCTGATGAGTGTATAAGCTCGACACCGCTGGTTGCTCCCGGTCTGATGAGTGTACAAGCTCGACACCGCTGGTTGTTCCCGGTCTGATGAGTGTATAAGCTCGACACCGCTGGTTGCTCCCGGTCTGATGAGTGTATAGGCTCGACACCGCTGGTTGTTCCCGGTCTGATGAGTGTATAAGCTCGACACCGCTGGTTGCTCCCGGTCTGATGAGTGTATAGGCTCGACACCGCTGGTTGCTCCCGGTCTGATGAGTGTATAAGCTCGACACCGCTGGTTGCTCCCGGTCTGATGAGTGTATAGGCTCGACACCGCTGGTTGCTCCCGGTCTGATGAGTGTATAGGCTCGACACCGCTGGTTGTTCCCGGTCTGATGAGTGTATAAGCTCGACACCGCTGGTTGCTCCCGGTCTGATGAGTTGTATTAGCTCGACACCGCTGGTTTGCTGAGATATCTCAGCTCAGTTAATTCAGCGGCTTCAACACATATCATGAGGCAGGTACAGACTGGAAGTGCACAATATTTGGGATAGGTTTTTACACCAAGCATATCAGCACATTCACTGCTCCCCTAGCCCTAGATCTCCCCTAGATCTGGTGGCCACCAATGCGTATTGAGCAGCAGCACTCGGCGCTATTTATACGGCCGTCTTCATAAGCATCTCATGCGATTTCAAGTTTTATATTTGTCAGATGAATTAAGTGTTTCTACTCGCAATTTGCAACTTCCATGCTTTTCCACGAATATACGTTCTTGGACGATACCGCGAAAATAAATATTTATATCGAGACCTTTCAGACAAATTATTGCACGTGGTCGAAGGCCGAGTGCAATAATTTGTCTGAAAATTCGAGATATAAATATTTATAAGCGGTAGAGTCCTAGATATTATTTCCTGTGTGTTTAACAAGACAGAGTCGATGGCAATGGAAAGGCCTTATTTTAATCTGACGGATTGGTTAGATGATGATGTTGATACAATCGAAAACGAAGCCAAAGACTATGTTAACGGATTAAAAAATGTAAACACTGTGACCAAAAAAATGTATTGGATCAACAAACTAGAAAAGGCTGCAGAAGACTTATTCAAAAAGAAGACAACTATACTTGAACTTTCACCTCGAGATTTGAATGCCTTAGTTTGCAAGTTTCTTATGTCTCTGAAACGGGAAGACGGTGGCGATTATGAAAAAAAGCTATATAATGTATTTTAGTTTTCTTTAAACAAGAAGATGGTAATCACAACATACGATCCAAGAAAACAATCCAAATTAACGTCTCGTGCAAAGTTTCCTGGATCCCAGTTTTAGGCTTAAAATTGCACAAAACATACAGGAAAAGAGAACAGAGCTGTCCTCTGAGCTGACAAATTACAAACTAGGTCCAGGTACCTGCGTGCATTTGTATCACGTCTTTAAGGCGTGTGCCGCAATGCTTTTCTGCCAGACTGCAGAAGTTTATGTAAACGAGCTCCCATTGTGTTGGGGCGTTTACTGTCCAACACAATGGAGCAGTATGTAATGGAGCACACCCAGAGGAGCGTGCCACTGCCAGCTCGGGGGCAAACAGATGTAGTGCAGAACTATACAATCAGATGATACCATAGTGCTGATACGAAGAAGCTCATTGCTGAGAACCGAAGAGCGAATCAAAGAGCGGTGTACTGGCTTCACATTTTTCAATTTCTACGAAATATTTGTTTGTGATGGAGCTGCTATTGAGTTCAATGGCAAGAAGTTCAATGGTAAGAGCAGGATAAATATTTAGAATGGAATACAGACGAGAAAGATCAACGTTTCGACGTTTCATGCAAGCGTTAGTTATCGAGCGTAGCAAGGTCTTCCATCAACTACTGTGAACGGCAGACCACTTGGGACCATAATTGTCGGCGATAACTTTTGAAGGAACCAATTGGCATGAACGAATTTCTCGCATTGGATATTTCAGACCTTGCGCCATTTTTTCAAATAAGGTCACTTAATGTGAAACGAAAATTTGGGGCACTTACCATTCACTCGTAATGTTAAAACTCGCGCAGGAAATTAAATCGGTGGGTAGAGGCTATCGCGAAAGGGTGGAGCTATGCTCTGACGTCGGAGCTTAGCTCCGCCCTGGATGGCCTTACACCGGTGCTGTTCGACCCGTGACCGGTCGGTTGCGAGTGGTGGGCGGAGTTGAGGGAGGGATAAGAGCGACTAGGCGTTAGCCTCTATCCGAGCTCGCAGTATCTTTAGCATTACGAGTGAATGGAAAGGGCCCTAAATTTTCGGTTGACACTAACCAACCTTAAAGGGAATCCCAAAAACTAATGCAATAAATATACCATCAAAAAGACTCCATTTACGCATTGGATATTTGTCTCTCACGGTCACCGTTTGGGCCTTGAGATCAGGTCGAATTAAACGTACCCATATACCTACGACTAAATCTGCGACGACAGGATTTGAGAAAACCACAAGACCAAAAAAACGACAAATATGCAATCGATAGACAATGTGACGGGTTACATTTTTTAAAGGAATTATACGGGTTTTCCCAGAATAATTGAGTTACATAGTACTACGTACTTATAAAGGTGGTAGAAGTCTCACGGTAGCCACATTTTTCTGGAAATGACCTCTTCTGCACGTAAGGACATTTAAAAGTGCGCGGTGATGCCACCGCGTATTTTCTGCAGGACTAGCTGAGGAAGAGCCAGTCATCTCTTTTATGCTAATAAAAACACCTCACTTATGGCATATTTCCGGTAAAATAAGCAATATTTGAAAGAAAATGAACTTGTTTTGTTCCAACGACAGCAGCAGTTACCTAGTTTTCCCATACAATTATATATTTTTCATGAATTTTCATGCCAAAAAATTAATACGCCACCACCAAATTCTCAACGCTAAAGGCCGGAGATGAGAAAACCACAAAAACACAAAACCTCAGCGAACAGTGTGTAGTAATACAAAGTCCCGTCAGTTTTGAATTGCATAATAATTTTGTGATCCAGTGTAGGACTTGCAGATAATTCAAAACTCTAAAATTGATCTTAAGATAAAAGTGGTGGACAGTAGTGCCGATCAAGTACTCGTCATCTGATACTAGTCTCGAAAAACGCCCAAGTTTTAACGCTGATAATTGCTGAAATAATGGAATAAATGAGCATTGAGGTCCCTGTGATGTCTTAAACGTGTTTAAAGCTCATACAACTGCAAAAGAGTGCATTTACTTTCAGGACGGAAACCCGTATAATCCCTTTAAGAAAACAAATTAGCGCAGTGCATGCAACGTCCATTGCGAGAAATTCGCACATGTCAATTGATGGGTCAATTGATGCATTTATAAATTATCGCCGAAAATTAGGGTCCCAAGCGGTCTGCCGTTCACAATAGGGGAAAATCTATGAATGAGTGGTCCGACCCGACTATAGCCATTGTCTTCAGAGGCTTATTCTTGTGCAACTAATCGGTCGACGTGATAGAAAATATGTACACAAAATTGTTCCTGCCGTAAAAAATCGTATTTATTGTATTATTATTACGTAAAATTTGTATTATTACGTAGAAAATACGTTTTAACCCTGTAGTCTGTGACTGTAGACTTTAGGCTGTGTGATAATGGGATATATGCATTGCGCACTGCATAGTGCATTTATTGTGTCAGCTTATCTTCATGACTTTGTCTGTCAGTGTGGGCGCAAAGTGACCGTAAGCAGTCGGTGCGCCTGTCAGTGTGGGCGCAAAGTGACCACAAGCAGTCGGTGCGCCTGTCAGTGTGGGCGCAAAGTGACCACAAGCAGTCGGTGCGCCTGTCAGTGTGGGCGCAAAGTGACCACAAGCAGTCGGTGCGCCCGTCAGTGTGGGCGCAAAGTGACCACAAGCAGTCGGTGCGCCTGTCAGTGTGGGCGCAGTGACCACAAGCAGTCGGTGCGCCCGTCAGTGTGGGCGCAAAGTGACCACAAGCAGTCGGTGCGCCCGTCAGTGTGGGCGCAGTGACCACAAGCAGTCGGTGCGCCCTAAACCCCAATCTTCATCATCATGCACCTGTCAGCGCAGCGGTTGAGCTCTGTTGGCGATATGAAAAAAGGTATTCAAGTTTTGGAATTGTGCATCATCAGGTTTAGGAGTAGCGCGCACCGACGCACAATCTGTCTTCCCTATGGTGGTGGTTGCGGTCACAACTCACCGGCTGCGCGCTCTGCCGGCCCCGGCTGACCCGCCCGGTCACGTGACCGCCTGCGGCAGTGAGGGACAGTGACCGGGGCCGCCACACCGAGCGCGTGCCATCAACGGCACTGGTCAAGCTAAACCTCCATACAAAGCAAATATTTGTTACCATTGAAAGTGCAGACTCCGGAAATGACACCTTAAAGGGAATGTTTCACCTTTCTGAAAGTTGTCAAATATACGCTGGTTGTAGTAGAAAAGATGAAGTAAGTGCTGTTGCAAACGATGGTGATATTGTTTAACTCGGAAAGGCACTTAACTCTATACAAATTAAGTTTTATATTTGGGCGAATGACGCCATTATTGAGCTATAGACCGCCGCTGATTGGCTGACAAAGTGGGATTGTCTGAAAACGTGGCTGTCAGCCAATCAGCGGCTGGACCAGCCTGGAGTCATTGAATACAAAGGTAACCAAATTAGCAGTTAACTTATGCACCCAACGACGGCCTAGTTAGAGCTTGCAACCCTCAATTTTGGGAAATTGATTCACTTATTTTCCACATTAGGAGTTTTGTATTGTTTTTTTTCTGGCTGTATATAACACTATGCTTGAGCTTATCATAACAAATAATCATTTTCCCCAAAAAATCAACAAACAATTAAAAACTGGCCATTACATCGGAAGTTCACTTATGCACCCATAGGCGTAGGAGCCGGGGGGCAGGGGAGCAGCCGCCCCCAACATTTTGGATTTTAACATTACGCCTATGAGCGTTGCATGGAAAGAATCGACTTCAGCATGCCTCCTGCCCCCCCCCCCCCCCCAATTGAACATAGTTCCTACGCCCCTGTATGTACCCAACAGCGACCTATATATTTTAGTGTCGGCGATTTGTTGAGAGGTAATTTAACGATAGTTATTCAAGGTGGAACGGATTGAAAGAAAAGCGCCAGATATGTCGCATTTCCAATAGTGAAGGAAAAACACCGATGATGAACTCCGAAAGATATGTACTTGTCCCCCCCCCCCCCCAAAAAAAAGGAAGAAGAAAATTAAAGAAAAAACTTGTGATTTCATTTTTAAATTGAGACTCAATCAATTTAATTCCATACATGTTGCATAAGATAATACAGACAAATCGATCAAAGGTGAATATTTCCCTAGCAGGGCGTTAGCATGGAAACAGCGCAACACGAACTGTAGCCAATACAGTCGGTAAGCAATTTTCCATGTCCTACGTAACGCAGCTGAAAGTAAAGCCTTTAAGTGCTCTTTCACATTGGAAAATAACGCTTAAAACCGCCGGCTCTGTTCCCGACCCAATAAGGGCGTTTCACTGGTTGTATGCTGAAGTAAACTGACCATTGTAAGGACTGTGTGGCTGATTGATCATGACGAGCTTTGGCCAGCTGGACAAGGCTTCAATGTGAGCTGTCCAATAACTTTAGAGTTCAGAATACCACTGAGTATGATGTAAGCAAAATGGACGCATCGTTCTTATTGCTAGACACGATGAAGAATGAACTCTCACTTGGTTGTAAAATAGTATTTGTGTATTTCTTGTTGTTATCAAAACAAACTACAAAGAAGTAAGGGAACACTAGAATGTTTTTTATGTGTGTAATGTTTATTATTCATTTCATATATAATATAAGAAATATGCGCATCCAACGTGGAGAAGCACACCTTAGCAAAGCGCAGCAGTCCAAAAAGGAAGGGGCCTTAGTTGATGATGTCAAGAACAAGGGTTTAATTAGCTCCCCATGGAAGGCTCCCGTGGGAGGTAGCTCCCCATTGATCAGCCCTTCGTGTGGAACGGCCAGATTGTTTCAATATATTTAGCTAAGATAGTAAATAGCCGAAAGTGAAAGTAACATACGTGAGATGCTTCATTGAATAGCTGCACAGCTGCAGTTGTGTAGGTGTGCACTTCAGCTTATGCTTGCTATATTATGTACACAATGTACGCTACACACTTTACAGTCAACTATGCATCTTTATCAAATTCAAGCCACAATTTCATTACGTGCTTATAATCTTTGCAGCACGTATTGAAGCAAAATCGTAAAACTGACAAAATAGACTGTGGCGTGCTATCGGATCGGTTAACTGTAAACACTTCCTTCAATCTCCATATTGTCTGACATTTCAGAGGCGCCTTTACTGAGGCTCTGTTCGTGTCAACAACTGTCACAACTTCGAAGGCAGCTTCCTTCGACATATTTCATCGTCACATATCGAACTGAGGGCTGTCACGCGCATTTCATTTCTTAATACGCTAAGCAAAACGTTCTAAACCAAACTTGTTTTGAGCGAATCTTACAAAGCCAACTTGTCTACAAAGCTAACTAGTTTACGCCTAGTTAAGATGACATGGTCCAATATACATAGTGCGAACAAGTTTAACTCAGTTTATCTGAAGCGTCGGCACTCAACATTCTAAAGCACGGAGGGTTTCTTTGAAGTTCAACCCCTGCAAACTTCAAAGATAAATATTGCTCCTTACAACAACGGTAACTTTTCACCTTGGGAGATTGTTATCCGCCGGCGCTCGGCACCGATAACGCCAAGCCGGTAAACAGGCAGGCACCTGGGCCCTGCCGGAGAGCCGCTGCCTCACAGCAGAGGAGCGCCTCACGCGTGCCGCCGATCTGGGCACCGACTCTCGTATTTCACAGCCTGCAGTAATGAGGTTTGGCGTAACTTGACACGTGACTGACAGCCTCTTACACCCCCGGTCAGCGCGCGGCCGTCCGACGCGTGGAGCTCCTCCCCCCCTCCTCACTCCCCGCACCGCGCTCCCCGCACCGCGCTCCCCGCTGAGCCATATCTGTTATCTTCATTATGCGGGAAGGCCGGCAGCAGCTGGATAGCTGGGCTGGATAGCTGGGCTGGATAGCGTGGTGTTTGCTCAGCAGCTGGATAGCTGGGCTGGATAGCGTGGTGTTTGCTCAGCAGCTGGATAGCTGGGCTGGATAGCGTGGTGTTTGCTCAGCAGCTGGATAGCTGGGCTGGATAGCGTGGTGTTTGCTCAGCAGCTGGATAGCTGGGCTGGATAGCGTGGTGTTTGCTCAGCAGCTGGATAGCTGAGCTGGATAGCGTGGTGTTTGCTCAGCAGCTGGATAGCTGGGCTGGATAGCGTGGTGTTTGCTCAGCAGCTGGATAGCTGGGCTGGATAGCGTGGTGTTTGCTCAGCAGCTGGATAGCTGGGCTGGATAGCGTGGTGTTTGCTCAGCAGCTGGATAGCTGGGCTGGATAGCGTGGTGTTTGCTCAGCAGCTGGATAGCTGGGCTGGATAGCGTGGTGTTTGCTCAGCAGCTGGATAGCTGGGCTGGATAGCGTGGTGTTTGCTCAGCAGCTGGATAGCTGGGCTGGATAGCGTGGTGTTTGCTCAGCAGCTGGATAGCTGGGCTGGATAGCGTGGTGTTTGCTCAGCAGCTGGATAGCTGGGCTGGATAGCGTGGTGTTTGCTCAGCAGCTGGATAGCTGGGCTGGATAGCGTGGTGTTTGCTCAGCAGCTGGATAGCTGGGCTGGATAGCGTGGTGTTTGCTCAGCAGCTGGATAGCTGGGCTGGATAGCGTGGTGTTTGCTCAGCAGCTGGATAGCTGGGCTGGATAGCGTGGTGTTTGCTCAGCAGCTGGATAGCTGGGCTGGATAGCGTGGTGTTTGCTCAGCAGCTGGATAGCTGAGCTGGATAGCGTTTTGTTTGCTCAGCAGCTGGATAGCTGGGCTGGATAGCGTGGTGTTTGCTCAGCAGCTGGATAGCTGGGCTGGATAGCGTGGTGTTTGCTCAGCAGCTGGATAGCTGGGCTGGATAGCGTGGTGTTTGCTCAGCAGCTGGATAGCTGGGCTGGATAGCGTGGTGTTTGCTCAGCAGCTGGATAGCTGGGCTGGATAGCGTGGTGTTTGCTCAGCAGCTGGATAGCTGGGCTGGATAGCGTGGTGTTTGCTCAGCAGCTGGATAGCTGGGCTGGATAGCGTGGTGTTTGCTCAGCAGCTGGATAGCTGGGCTGGATAGCGTGGTGTTTGCTCAGCAGCTGGATAGCTGGGCTGGATAGCGTGGTGTTTGCTCAGCAGCCTGGATAGCTGGGCTGGATAGCGTGGTGTTTGCTCAGCAGCTGGATAGCTGGGCTGGATAGCGTGGTGTTTGCTCAGCAGCTGGATAGCTGGGCTGGATAGCGTGCTGTTTGCTCAGCAGCTGGATAGCTGGACTGGATAGCGTGCTGTTTGCTCAGCAGCTGGATAGCTGGGCTGGATAGCGTGGTGTTTGCTCAGCAGCTGGATAGCTGGGCTGGATAGCGTGCTGTTTGCTCAGCAGCTGGATAGCTGGGCTGGATAGCGTGCTGTTTGCTCAGCAGCTGGATAGCTGGGCTGGATAGCGTGGTGTTTGCTCAGCAGCTGGATAGCTGGGCTGGATAGCGTGGTGTTTGCTCAGCAGCTGGATAGCTGGGCTGGATAGCGTGGTGTTTGCTCAGCAGCTGGATAGCTGGGCTGGATAGCGTGCTGTTTGCTCAGCAGCTGGATAGCTGGGCTGGATAGCGTGGTGTTTGCTCAGCAGCTGGATAGCTGGGCTGGATAGCGTGCTGTTTGCTCAGCAGCTGGATAGCTGGGCTGGATAGCGCGGTGTTTGCTCAGCAGCTGGATAGCTGGGCTGGATAGCGTGGTGTTTGCTCAGCAGCTGGATAGCTGGGCTGGATAGCGTGGTGTTTGCTCAGCAGCTGGATAGCTGGGCTGGATAGCGTGCTGTTTTCTCAGCAGCTGGATAGCTGGGCTGGACAGCGTGGTGTTTGCTCAGCAGCTGGATAGCTGGGCTGGATAGCGTGGTGTTTGCTCAGCAGCTGGATAGCTGGGCTGGATAGCGTGGTGTTTGCTCAGCAGCTGGATAGCTGGGCTGGATAGCGTGGTGTTTGCTCAGCAGCTGGATAGCTGGGCTGGATAGCGTGGTGTTTGCTCAGCAGCTGGATAGCTGGGCTGGATAGCGTGGTGTTTGCTCAGCAGCTGGATAGCTGGGCTGGATAGCGTGGTGTTTGCTCAGCAGCTGGATAGCTGGGCTGGATAGCGTGGTGTTTGCTCAGCAGCTGGATAGCTGGGCTGGATAGCGTGGTGTTTGCTCAGCAGCTGGATAGCTGGGCTGGATAGCGTGGTGTTTGCTCAGCAGCTGGATAGCTGGGCTGGATAGCGTGGTGTTTGCTCAGCAGCTGGATAGCTGGGCTGGATAGCGTGGTGTTTGCTCAGCAGCTGGATAGCTGGGCTGGATAGCGTGGTGTTTGCTCAGCAGCTGGATAGCTGGGCTGGATAGCGTGGTGTTTGCTCAGCAGCTGGATAGCTGGGCTGGATAGCGTGGTGTTTGCTCAGCAGCTGGATAGCTGGGCTGGATAGCGTGGTGTTTGCTCAGCAGCTGGATAGCTGGGCTGGATAGCGTGGTGTTTGCTCAGCAGCTGGATAGCTGGGCTGGATAGCGTGGTGTTTCCTCAGCAGCTGGATAGCTGGGCTGGATAGCGTGGTGTTTGCTCAGCAGCTGGATAGCTGGGCTGGATAGCGTGGTGTTTGCTCAGCAGCTGGATAGCTGGGCTGGATAGCGTGGTGTTTGCTCAGCAGCTGGATAGCTGGGCTGGATAGCGTGGTGTTTGCTCAGCAGCTGGATAGCTGGGCTGGATAGCGTGGTGTTTGCTCAGCAGCTGGATAGCTGGGCTGGATAGCGTGGTGTTTGCTCAGCAGCTGGATAGCTGGGCTGGATAGCGTGGTGTTTGCTCAGCAGCTGGATAGCTGGGCTGGATAGCGTGGTGTTTGCTCAGCAGCTGGATAGCTGGGCTGGATAGCGTGGTGTTTGCTCAGCAGCTGGATAGCTGGGCTGGATAGCGTGGTGGTTTGCTCAGCAGCGTTCAGGGCTGGATAGCGTGGTGTTTGCTCAGCAGCTGGATAGCTGGGCTGGATAGCGTGGTGTTTGCTCAGCAGCTGGATAGCTGAGCTGGATAGCGTGATGTTTGCTCAGCAGCGTTCAGGGCTGGATAGCGTGGTGTTTGCTCAGCAGCGTTCAGGGCTGGATAGCGTGGTGTTTGCTCAGCAGCGTTCAGGGCTGGATAGCGTGGTGTTTGCTCAGCAGCTGGATAGCTGAGCTGGATAGCGTGGTGTTTGCTCAGCAGCTGGATAGCTGGGCTGGATAGCGTGGTGTTTGCTCAGCAGCGTTCAGGGCTGGATAGCGTGGTGTTTGCTCAGCAGCGTTCAGGGCTGGATAGCGTGGTGTTTGCTCAGCAGCTGGATAGCTGAGCTGGATAGCGTGGTGTTTGCTCAGCAGCTGGATAGCTGGGCTGGATAGCGTGGTGTTTGCTCAGCAGCTGGATAGCTGGGCTGGATAGCGTGGTGTTTGCTCAGCAGCGTTCAGGGCTGGATAGCGTGGTGTTTGCTCAGCAGCGTTCAGCGCTGGATAGCGTGGTGTTTGCTTAGCAGCGTTCAGGGCTGGATAGCGTGGTGTTTGCTCAGCAGCTGGATAGCTGGGCTGGATAGCGTGGTGTTTGCTCAGCAGCGTTCAGGGCTGGATAGTGTGGTGTTTGCTCAGCAGCGTTCAGCGCTGGATAACGTGGTGTTTGCTCAGCAGCGTTCAGGGCTGGATAGTGTGGTGTTTGCTCAGCAGCGTTCAGGGCTGGATAGCGTGGTGTTTGCTCAGCAGCGTTCAGCGCTGGATAGCGTGGTGTTTGCTCAGCAGCTGGATAGCTGGGCTGGATAGCGTGGTGTTTGCTCAGCAGCGTTCAGGGCTGGATAGTGTGGTGTTTGCTCAGCAGCGTTCAGGGCTGGATAGCGTGGTGTTTGCTCAGCAGCGTTCAGCGCTGGATAGCGTGGTGTTTGCTCAGCAGCTGGATAGCTGGGCTGGATAGCGTGGTGTTTGCTCAGCAGCGTTCAGGGCTGGATAGCGTGGTGTTTGCTCAGCAGCTGGATAGCTGGGCTGGATAGCGTGGTGTTTGCTCAGCAGCGTTCAGGGCTGGATAGCGTGGTGTTTGCTCAGCAGCGTTCAGGGCTGGATAGCGTGGTGTTTGCTCAGCAGCGTTCAGCGCTGGATAGCGTGGTGTTTGCTCAGCAGCGTTCAGGGCTGGATAGCGTGGTGTTTGCTCAGCAGCTGGATAGCTGGGCTGGATAGCGTGGTGTTTGCTCAGCAGCGTTTAGGGCTGGTTAGCGTGGTGTTTGCTCAGCAGCGTTCAGGGCTGGATAGCGTGGTGTTTGCTCAGCAGCGTTCAGCGCTGGATAACGTGGTGTTTGCTCAGCAGCGTTCAGGGCTGGATAGCATGGTGTTTGCTCAGCAGCGTTCAGGGCTGGATAGCGTGGTGTTTGCTCAGCAGCTGGATAGCTGGGCTGGATAGCGTGGTGTTTGCTCAGCAGCGTTCAGGGCTGGATAGCGTGGTGTTTGCTCAGCAGCGTTCAGGGCTGGATAGCGTGGTGTTTGCTCAGCAGCGTTCAGGGCTGGATAGCGTGGTGTTTGCTCAGCAGCGTTCAGGGCTGGATAGCGTGGTGTTTGCTCAGCAGCGTTCAGCGCTGGATAACGTGGTGTTTGCTCAGCAGCGTTCAGGGCTGGATAGCGTGGTGTTTGCTCAGCAGCGTTCAGGGCTGGATAGCGTGGTGTTTGCTCAGCAGCGTTCAGCGCTGGATAGCGTGGTGTTTGCTCAGCAGCGTTCAGGGCTGGATAGCGTGGTGTTTGCTCAGCAGCGTTCAGGGCTGGATAGCGTGGTGTTTGCTCAGCAGCGTTCAGGCC
>JAXIVJ010018116.1:17500-24230 GCA_036785665.1 Chirona hameri | reverse complement strand
GTCACAAATATTCAGAGTCCGGGTACTGTCGCCCTCCCTCGGTCTGGTCAGCAGCCAGCAGCGGCTGGGTACTGTCGCCTCCCTCGGCCTAGTCAGCAGCCAGCAGCGGCTGTTGCGTTGCGAGGATTCTTGTACTGCGGACACCGCTGGTCGGTGTGTTGCACTGGCGAATCCAAGGGGGCCAGAGGCCATGGCCCCAAGCCTGAAATCGGCCGAAAAGCGACACATTTCCTGATTTAAACGAAAAGCTAGGCAACTTTTATTAAGAAAAGCTTGCTTTAAGTCAACAAGCATTGCACAAGAAAGCGAAATATGAATGAATTATTAAAATAGCGTGAAATGCTGTTTGGGGATTTGGATCCCAAACAAACTGTGTTGCCATACCGTGTGCGCCCCGGGTATGTTGTCTGCGGCTGTCCCGCCCAGTAGTCGCCAGTTGTCCGCTGTCCAGAGACCAGCGGTGTCCGCTGTCCAGAGACCAGCGGTGACCGCTGTCCAGAGACCAGCGGTGACCGCTGTCCAGAGACCAGCGGTGACCGCTGTCCAGAGACCAGCGGTGTCCGCTGTCCAGAGACCAGCGGTGACCGCTGTCCAGAGACCAGCGGTGACCGCTGTCCAGAGACCAGCGGTGTCCGCTGTCCAGAGACCAGCGGTGACCGCTGTCCAGAGACCAGCGGTGACCGCTGTCCAGAGACCAGCGGTGTCCGCTGTCCAGAGACCAGCGGAGACCGCTGTCCAGAGACCAGCGGTGTCCGCTGTCCAGAGACCAGCGGTGACCGCTGTCCAGAGACCAGCGGTGTCCACTGTCCAGAGACCAGCGGTGACCGCTGTCCAGAGACCAGGGGTGTCCACAGCAGTCAGGCCTGCTCAGAGACCAGCGGCGGACAGTGTGTCCCTATCAGAGAGGGGCGGGGGGCGTCTGGCGGAGACAGGCGCGTCGGCGCCATGTGACCAGGACGGAGCACATCGGAGCTCTGCCAGACGCAGGAGAGGACACTCCCCCTGCCCTCCTCGCCTCCTCCCAGGCCTGCCCGCGACCGACTGGGTGGCCACCAGAACCGACCTGATCAAACTTGCAACAGAGTTTGGAATATTTGTTAAAAGTGAAGTCATTGGTTATTTGAAAAGGCTCCAGGAACCAAAGATTGGAGCGGAAGAAAACATAGTCCGAGTCCTTTCCAAAAGAGAGTATGTCTTAAGTTCGCATTATGATTTCAAATTACTTTTAATTTTGATTATGTTTTGTAAAATGTTTTCACATTTCGACACGCTGCCTGCAGAAACCTAGGATGGCGAGTTTTGAGATCAAATTAACGAAGCCAGATGTCAAACGCAGTAACGATGTAAAAGATGTTGGCTAACAACAAGCTAGTACATATTCGTAACACCAGACCTGTACCTCATCAATTAAGCCTTTTATTTGTCTGACCTCTAGCCGTTTCCCCAGGGACTAGTACCAGGGCTGCGGTATCGACAGAATTTTAGCAACTCCGACTCCGGCCTGAAAAAATCGACTCAGACTCCAACTCCGACTCCGGCCTATATCCGTTCTCCAACCGCATGCTAGAAATCAATATCTGCAATCCCATCTATTTTATCCGTTTGTCTTTATTCTAAACAGTATTGAGAACAATGCTGGCGGGCGCGACTGGCCCGGACGCGTGTCCAGCCCAGTCGCGCCCGCCTGCAGGCGGCGGAACCCACGAAACGGGCACCTAGCGGTGAGCGCAGCCAGCCGCCGCCGGCCCAGCTCGCAGCCCACCGATAGATGTGTAAACTGTAGGTTTCATTTTCCATTCATTGTCTTGCAAAGGGGTACAAATGGGGCACCGGCGACTATTCTACCGACCAAAGCAATCGCCAATTGTCAAAAAGTCGACTCCGACTCCGGCCGGAGTCGGAGTCGGTAAGATTTTAGCGACTCCGACTCCGACTCCAACTCCGGCCAAAACTGCCGACTCCGACCGACTCCGACCCCGACTCCGCAGCCCTGAGTCTAGTACAGACCGACACATACAGACAGCCACAAGATACACAGGCCCGGCTGCCAGGCAGACAGACAGACACAGTCCCAACAGACAGACAGAGGCCCAGCCAGCTGCCAGGCAGACAGACAGACACAGTCCCAACAGACCGACAGAGGCCCAGGCCAGCTGACAGAACAGACAGACAGGCCGCCGTGCGGTGTGGTGTGTGTTTCTGTGGCGCCCGACGCCTGCTGGGCCCGGTCACATCCCGGGTGGCGAGTGACGCCCTGTCCCAGCGACTGAGCGACCACATCCCCGCGTTAGGAAACGATGGCCTGTAGGTTCCATGGCATGAACTCGTCGTTGTTCTGGGTTATTAGCGGATGTCCACGGAAAATGAATTGTCATATGGTACAAAAATATCGATTTTTCAATACCTTGCGCTTGTTGTCTATGACAGTTTAATATAGGACTGGCAAAAAGTAAATTATTATCAAATCATTTGGATTCCTGGGCGATCATGAGTGGAATATTTTATAAATGTGTACGTTTTCGTCTGACAGAACTGTTGGAGCGATTAAAATACCGTTCGAAAGCTCGTCAAAAATAATTTTGAAACTATTTGAGTCATGTTTTGGCTAGGTCAATATTGAGGTCACCATAGGACATCAAAGGTCAGATTTTCCAGTTGTAGGACTTCGCTTCGAAAACCCCCAAATATATCGGGAACTATAACATCCAGGAACAAACGGAAAAAGCAATATAAAACTCTTGCAAAAATGCAATCGCGAAGGTGTCCTCAAATTTTAGGTCAGGTCAACAGTTTAGGCTCCAGAGGTCATCAAAGGTCAAAAAGGCTATTTTTGGCAAAACTATTTTTCACAAATAACCTTTTAGCTAATAAAGATAAGGCAATAATTTTGACGCCATCGTGTTCGTCTCGTCAAGGCGCTTTGAATCGTATTCGAGTTGACCAGGTTAGGTCAACTTAATTTGTTTACATCAGGTCAAGGTGAAGTGGTGACCCAAGTAGGTTATGTTGCATGTTGGGAGACGTACCTCGACGAGACAAACACATTGGTGCCGGTTTCACTTCTCTATCTCCAGTCTGTCGAGTTATTGACAAGAAAGTGTTGGTCACCTCGGATGACCTCATGTGACCTTGCAAGGGCCCCTGAGCAAAATATTTACCGGAAACATCAAGAAGGGCTAGAGTAACACCAAACTATAAACAAGTTGACCCGATCTGATGTGTGACCTCTAAATAGAAAGCATGTGTCAATTATTTGTCGTAGCCAGCAATAATTTGCAAATGCAATGCAATTTGGCGGACAACCATGCAACGCTACAGGAAGATGAATGTTAGCATTATATTCCTGACGCATTTGTCTATATAGAACGGGGGTACGTTTTTTTTCGCAAAATTGTGCGCTGTACATTCAATAACCACAAATGATCCAGGGAGGAGGCGTTTTCCCGACATTTGTAACGTTAAATATGACCAATAATTATGTATTGAATACAAAAAGGCGGACCAACCGCAACAGTCCACAAAGTACCGGAATTGGCTAGCTTATGCCTGAACATTGAACAATTGTATTATCTGGCATGGGGGTACGTTTGTCACATTTCCTGAAGAATACGTTGTAAACATGATTATATAACGAACTTGGCCCGGTTGCCCTACCCTACGGTACGGGTTGGCGGCCTTACGCTTCCAGCCGCCCCCGGAGCGGCGAATGAGCGGCTCGGTCCGTAACGTGCCGGCCCGGGAGCGGCGAATGGGCGGCTCGGTCCGTCACGGGGTGGCGAGTGACGCCGCGCTGTCCCAGCGACTGAGCGACAACAGGACACCAGCCAGCCGGCCACTTTTTGTGCCCGCGCCGCGCCAGTTACACGGAATAGCGACACAGACGCAGTGTGCGGCGCCGAGATGTGCTAGAGAACAGATACCAGAGAGGGCGCAATGATGAAATGTTTCGAGCTGGTGTGCAGAGGGCGGTTTGGAACATGCCTTCAGTTGATATGTAACACGATGCATGGGTTATATGAAAATACATCTGAAATGGCAAAACGATAGTCTTCATAATATCGTTACGATGACATGCAGATGCTAACCCAATATCGATCAGTTACCCATGGTTGCATTAATGTGTGTGCAATGGTTGCATCATGGCTTGTCATGGAGTAAAACAAAACAGACCAACACGTTCAACAGACGACCGTCTGGTTCCTGTTGCCCCCAGCGAGTCGTCGCCCTGGGCTTTCACTTGGAAGCTGCGGCTAAAGGGATGCTGGAAATCCATCAGCCTGTTCGGACACTCAGGCCGGAATCAGTCATGCTGACGACCTTACCAGGACGTCGCGCCCGTTTTCTGCGCACTGTGTAGGCCTCGTCACCTTCTTTGAAGAGAGGATGGGTGTGCCGTATTCACACGGCACACGGTGGCGCAACACCAGACAGGTTGGCTCGCTGAGTGTGCCTAGGTCCAGAAGCGAGGCCGGCAAGAGACGCTTCTGTTCGCCGGCGCCCACGCTGCATAATGAAAGCTTGTTTGAAAGTTTGAAAGAAAGAAATTAAAGAAATTAAAGAAAAGAAAGTTCCGTTAAGCGACCTTGCACCGCGGAGCAAGCGGCGATTCTCGCGTGCTTTAAAACACCGAATGCTGAGCCTCGCATCCACGTAGTTTACTGCTGTCTGAAGAGCGACCGATGTATGGTGAACTTCAGATTTGCACCAACTGACTACGCCTGCTGTGAAGTATGTATGCTTGTGATGACGAGTGTATGTTTTTTTTTTACTTTTTACCAATGTACTCCGCTTATTTGACACAGCTTAATAGCCACTCTTGCAGTGAACCGCTCTTTAACCATAACACCGAAACGTTGTCAATGGTTAGTGAGTGATTCTTCCATTACCAATGTCATTTCCAACATCACAAAACTTCACTGGAAGCAGAATGAGTTATTTCCACCTTCTCTGCTTCATCATTGGCGCAATGGTTTGCTTGGTCGAGCAATGGATCACATGGGTTTGCTGCCGACATTACCTCCATACTGGCTGTTCTCTCTGCGTTCCTCTCTGCTGTCATTCTCTCTGCAATCATCACCGGCATTCCCTCTCCTTCTGACGGCAGTCTCCGACACATAACACGGTCTCCGTCGCCGGGCGCGCCTCGGATCGAACGTGCCCGTCCAGCGTCCGTCGCTAAAAGCCCGCATGCATCATTCACCGGTGGGCAGGCGGCAGTTCTCAGCCCCCCCCCCCCCCCCCGCCCCCCTCCAGGCGGCCGATGGTGGGGACATTCACACGGTTCGGCGAAACGGGCCGCGATGGCGAGCTGCCTTTCA
This sequence comes from Chirona hameri, assembly GCA_036785665.1. Taxonomy (NCBI): domain Eukaryota; kingdom Metazoa; phylum Arthropoda; class Thecostraca; order Balanomorpha; family Balanidae; genus Chirona; species Chirona hameri. The sequence goes on along the minus strand of JAXIVJ010018116.1, from coordinate 18,912 downwards.
GCGGGAGGTGCCGCACAATGTGCGGGTATAAATCAGAGGTCAGGAGAGGGCTTTGTCCAGCCACTGTCACCGCGGTGTGTCGCGGACGATGTGGCTCTGTTAGTGGCGGGTGACGGTGGCCCGTTTGAGGCGGCCTGTCGGTGCTGGTGACGTTGTACGAGAGCGCGGCCGCTACGGCAGAGTGACGTTGCAGTTACTCGACCGTCCACCGTGTGAATATACATAGATCGATAGATCGAATACACCAGGATACTCAGACGTACGATAGTTCGAGCATTAAAATGGCATGCCACTCTTCGGAGCAACACAACGAATTCAACAGTTGAGTAATTTGGAATACGTCATCTATCTGCAAAGTGACACTAGGAAACACAGTAAGCTTGTTTTGCCATTACACAAAATAGCACACCTCGCATATGCTCGTAGCATTAAGCATCAGTTGTTGCATCGGTTTATCATCATCGGCCTGGTTCTGCGCCTCACCCTATCGCACTACCCAATACCCAGGCGACCGCCGTGGATGCGTACCTGGCAACTGAAGCAACACACCTCTTCTCGGGAAACGATGACGGTGCCAAAATAAAGCCCGTCAGTTGTTTTCTAACGGAACAAATGAAGGGAGAGACTGAGCGCTTCCAATTTGGTGCACCTGCTTGCATAATTTTTTTCGCTGCAATCTTGCGCGCTCTTAATTTTTTCACGTTCCTCCGAAATCGATGCAATATTTCTCCACGAAGTTCAGACGGCAAGTTGTTTCATTGAAGCACGCATTACAGAGGAAAAGATCACATACCTAGACAGAATACGCCTTGCTATGTTTCATGCATTTATGAAGACTGAATACATCATACGAAATATATTCTGTCTTTATTGAAAAACTATGGCCTGCGCAGAGTTGAACACTGAAGCTGTGTGTTTCATCGAGCAAAGCTCTCCGCTTCAGGTATTTTCCTGTGATGTTTTCAGAACTAGCACTGCTTTCAGCAATGAAATCAATAGTCTTAAAAATATTAATGAGTTGGCTTTGAGCTAGCCAATTCCAGCAATACCACAACCACGCACATTGCACAGTTACTCGAGCAGCTATCCAGGGGCGTAGGGAGAATTTCGCCCAGGGGGAGGGGGCAAATGGGATCACAGAGGCCATCGTAGCCAGGGGGGGGGCACATAATTAAAACAGTACAGAATGTTGTATGTTGTAAAACAACGACAAATAAGTTTTCAACAACGAAAAAACAATTTTATTTTATTTTTGGGAGTAAAAAACTTAAAATTTCAAACATCCGAGATAGCCATTTTCAATATAATGTAATTTTCTTTCTTTCAGCATTTTGTATTTGCAATTTGCTTCAAAACTCAATTTTCTACGGTTTTTCAAACATGTATTGTTTTTCCACCAAAAATGACATGAC
>JAXIVJ010018116.1:0-12500 GCA_036785665.1 Chirona hameri | reverse complement strand
GACGCTTCAATCACAGCAGTCACAATGCCTACAATTGTACAGTCATGTGCTGTCCAAAGGCTGCTATATGATGCACACGCCACAAATGTGCACACGCACAAATAATGCTCGCACGCCACAAATGCTCGCACGCCACAAATGCTCGCACGCCACAAATGCTCACACGCCACAAATGTTCACATGCCACAAATGCTCGCACGCCACAAATGCTCACACGCCACAAATGTTCACACGCCACAAATGCTCACACGCCACAAATGCTCGCACGCCACAAATGCTCACACGCCACAAATGCTCACACGCCACAAATACTCACACAGCCACACGTTCCCACAGTCCACACCGCCCACACATTCCTCTCGCTCCCTGATCCCGCTGGTGGCCAGCTGACCGACTCACCGTCCGGGAGCTCCGCAGTCACGTCCGTCTCGGTCGGCCGCTGGGACGATACTGCGGGCGGCGCGGGCCGGCCGTCTGCCGCCGACAGCCCGACAGCCCGCCGCTCGGGCTGGCTGTGTTGCTGCCGAGAGGCGGGCGACGAAAGGCCAGTCGGGAGTACATAGCAGGCTCTGCCATCCTGCAGTGGGTCAATTTGGTCGATCAAATGTATCATCGGTCTATTGATGACAATAATACAAATGGAATTGTGATCGGGTGAAAGCAATTTACCACAGTAGTCAATCTCCACGTTTCAGCAATTGACATTACAGGGGAATCCCGGGGGGGGGGGGGCGTTCCATGCATACAATCCCGGGGGCGTTCCATGCGTACAATCCGGGGGGGGGGGGGGCGTTCCATGCGTACAATCCCGGGAGTGTTCCATGCGTACAATCCCGGGAGCGTTCCATGCGTACAATCCCGGGGGTGTTCCATGCATACAATCCCGGGGGCGTGTCATGCGTACAATCCGGGGGGCGTTCCATGCGTACAATCCCGGGAGCGTTCCATTCGTACAATCTCGGGGGCGTTCCATGCGTACAATCCCGGGGGCGTTCCATGCATACACTCCGGGGGGCGTTCCATGCGTACAATCCCGGGGGCGTTCCATGCATACAATCCCGGGGGCGTTCCATGCGTACAATCCTGGGGGGGGGGGCGTTCCATGCGCACAATCCCGGGGGCGTTCCATGCATACAATCCCGGGGCGTTCCATGCGTACAATCCGGGGGGCGTTCCATGCGTACAAGGCGTTCCATGCGTACAATCCGGGGGGCGTTCATGCGTGCAATCCCGGGGCGTTCCATGCGTACAATCCGGGGGGCGTTCCATGCGTACAATCCATGGGGGCGTTCCATTCGTACAATCCCTGGAGCGTTCCATTCGTACAATCCGGGTGGGGCGTTCCATGCGTACAATCCCGGGAGCGTTCCATGCGTACAATCCGGGGGGGGCGTGCCATGCGTACAATCCGGGGGGGGGGGTGGTGGGGTGCGTTCCATGCGTACAATCCCGGGGGCGTTCCATGCGTACAATCCCGGGAGTGTTCCATGCGTACAATCCCGGGGGGCGTTCCATGCATACAATCCCGGGGGCGTTCCATGCGTACAATCCGGGGCGTTCCATGCGTACAATCCGGGGGGAGGGGCGTTCCATTCGTACAATCCCGGGAGCGTTCCATTCGTACAATCCCGGGGCGTTCCATGCGTACAATCCGGGGGGCGTTCCATGCATACAATCCCGGGGGCGTTCCATGCGTGCAATCCGGGGGGGGGCGTTCCATGCGTACAATCCCGGGAGCGTTCCATGCGTACAATCCGGGGGGCGTTCCATGCGTACAATCCCGGGGGCGTTCCATGCGTACAATCCGGGGGGCGTTCCATGCGTACAATCCCGGGAGCGTTCCATGCGTACAATCCCGGGGCGTTCCATGCGTACAATCCGGGGGCGTTCCATGCGTACAATCTCGGGGGGCGTTCCATGCGTACAGTCCGGGGGGCGTTCCATGCGTACAATCCCGGGGGCGTTCCATGCGTACAATCCCAGGGGCGTTCCATGCGTACAATCCATTTGACTGGGGAATCCGTTAGGCGTTACATCTCCGAAGTGGCAGCACAAAACATCTGATCCAACCAGTGTTGACATTGGTTGAAGGATTCTGCAAACGTCTTAGTCCAGCCACCTTTTGATCGAGGCATACACCTTTTGTGTAATATACCTTTTGAGTAGTAGTGCTGTTGCAAACAAATCAGCGCTTGGTTCAAGGATAGTGGCCTGACGGAATGCTCGCTTTAATACTCTTAGGAAAGTCTGACTTCTCTAACAATATTGGCGATGGCTGAGGACGACGGTAAGCGCAGGATTACAGCAATATCGCATTTACTCGAGTGTGCGTGAAGTTCAATTTAGCGTTTTCATCACACATCGCTCTGCAAGAGCTTACATGTATTTGCTTAATAGTTCATTTGCGATTCCTGTTAAAGGGAAAGACGCACTTAAAGATTGGGTTTGAGTTGAGCTAGTGACTCAAACGCAGTGCAACTAGGCTAAACGATAACTAATCATACTGAACGCTCTTGGGTCTCAAAGATGGCATTGGCAAGATGAACAAAACATTTGAAAAATTGATCTGTCGGGCGAAATGATGTCAGGAAACTGCAAGCATCTGTACTTTCATTTAGGCGAGTTAGCGATGCGTATATGATGTGCACATTTCCTGTATCTGTAAGAAACGTGACAAATAAAACAATCTCACTGCATAAACGCCAAAACAATTACGACGGAAAATGGCAAACGGTAACAAGGTGGTGATATAAAGAACCTAGACGTATATAAAGAACCTAGATGTACGTGGACAGGAGAAAATGCGTGTATTACTGGCTTACAAGTGTGCACGCTTGTGAAAGACACATTACATTGACGCAATAAGACCATGACCATCTCCTTTAATGATTGATTTGCAGACTTCTGCTAGCAAGAAAGTAGATAGATATTAAGGCAAATATTTAACGTAGCACGAAGTTATAGCGAAGGTCAGGGCCTCCCGTAAGGATTTAGGACTGGGTGGGCATTTTGGCGAGGCGTGCTTAAATTGAACTAGAGCCGCCGGGCACCGGCGGCTCCAGGGGGGCCCCTTTAGCCCTAAATGAGGGGGACATGTTTGTTGGTCCTCCCTTTTGCTCCCGTCTCATTTCCTCGTGATACCCCTACGATCTGATTGAAATAACAAAATAATGCTCCAGCCTTCCAAAACCTCAAATGTCGCGCCTCGTGGCGGCGCAATTGTTATGTGGCTGTCAATTTCTTCTTAATATTAATATATTAATACTTGTGACTTTTCAGGACAGTTATGTGCAGATTTATCTTCTAGACCCTACATTAGCAAAATCCTGCATGTACACTTTGCAACCGGCAAAGATTGGCAGTGCCCCAAGCCGCTTGGAACATTTAGGGTTATCAAATAGTAATCATGTATCAAATTAAAACCTAGTATAAAGGGAGCTAAACCGGTTGTACCAGTCTATGATGTTCGTAGACATCATTTTGCTGTTAAAAATGCAGTCAATGTCCATTTTATATAAAATCTGTGAATCAAATTAATTAATCATTAATTATATCTAGGCAGAAGAATTGTTCGCGCCGCTTCGAGGGCAAACACAGAATTCCTCAACTGATTACTTGCCGTTAGTAACGACGCCCGTTAGTGACAATTTCAATAACTGAGTATTTGAGTATTTTCTCTTTCCGTTACCAACTTGCTAAGGCTTCTCGGTTTACTTCTGGGATTTGAGAGGCTTCTCTCTGGTTATAATGGAGTTGTGAGGACATCCTTGCAAGCGCCCCTCTGGCCTCTGTTCAGTTCTTCGTCTGTATCATTGTCTCTGCTGCTGGCCGGAGTTTCCGTTGCCCGAGCACATGGGTGGAGCTCTTTTCCAAGAAAGTTGGTGAGGTAAAATGTAATTTTGCTTGGTGTTTTTGTTCGGTTGAGGTGAAAATGACTATTTTAACGCAGGATGACCTCCAAATCTGACAAGAGTTGGTGGGGCAAAACACAAAGTTGGTGGGGCAGTGGCCCCGCCATTTGAATAGGAAACTCCACCCGTGCCCGAACAGCGAACACGAAGAAGTAGCTGCGTCCGAAGCAGGATCTAGCGACCACGGCACGGAAACGCAGAACTCTCGCCAGTATCGCCGCAGCAATGATTCCGTGCTGAAACAGTTTACAAACATGTAGGCCGGCGGAGTGTTTTCTGACCTTTAACCCTATTAGTGGCAGGCTCCTGGCTACCCCTATTAGTGGCAGGGGGTGGGGGGCGGAGATCTCGAGATCTACTCGTCAGATTTTCACAAGTCAAACGGCGTCTGATTCCCCTCAACACGATCAACATGTCCAAAAAAAGAAAAGAAAAATCCGAAATTTTTGATAGGGGGGGGGGGGGGGGGGCAACAGGGGGGGGGGAGCAAAAACGACAAATATTAGAGGTATCTGTGGTCCAACACAGCTGTCATGTTTATCACCGATTTCAACGCAACTAATGGGGATCGATAGAGATTTAATTGGGGATTGATATATGATGGTGACTTTTGAAAATTCAAAAATCACAGGCGTTTTCAGGTCACTAAATTTGGGGGTAAAATAAATGCCTTATAAAACCGTCTTTTTCTTCTTCTTTTTCGATAAATGAAATGGTGCGCTATTGCGACATCGGACGCAACAAATATAAAGCATATTTTCATCCATAGGCGGTGCCAGGTTAGCGAAAAAGGGAGGCAAAGTATATGAAAATAACTTCCTGTAAACCTCCCCTTTTCAAGTCCCTGAAACCGCCTCTGCCGTGCAATATTTATTATATTTCACTAAAATAAATTAATTTGCACTTGTTTCAATCACCGTAAACCAATGTAACTCCTTTATACTTCAGGCAGTTAGAAGAGGTCGTGAAGATCACATCTCCGTATTATCGCTAAATGTCACAGGAAAAAATCATCCAAAACTGGGCCCTGGAACCGCCTCTGTTCAGGTTAAGAACTCAAAATTTTGACTCCATATGCGGAATTCAATTATAGGAAAATCCCCAAAATGCCATGGGTCTGCTCCTAGCCGTTCGGGAGATATCTGCGAAAAACCTGAGGGGTGGGCAGAATCTGCCCCTCTGCCACTAATAGGGTTAAAGGGTCACCTTTAACCCGCGAGTTACTGGGGTATATTCCATAACGCGACTTACTGGGGGGGGGGGGGGGGGGGGGGCTATTTTTTATCCCCTCCCCCTCGGATCTCCGAAACTACTGCCCGATTGTACAAATTCGAACGACATTCGATAGCCCTGGGAAATTTATCGAGGAAAACCTAATATTGTTAACCTCGGGTCACCGATGACGTCACAGGTCAGGTCAAGTACAAAATGTTTGACCGTGTCAAAAGGTCTCGATGAATTGAATTGTCGCGCAAAATTGCGATATTAAACGCATAAGCAGTCGATAAATCGGTATCATTCGTGTGTCTGCCACTTCTAAGTACCATCCTAAGCTATTTATGACCCTGGGTCAGGTCATGGTCATCCGAGGTCACGAGGTCAAACTAGAGAGATTACGGTCATTAGGCGTTGTAACACATGTGTATGTGTTTGTTTTTCGTCTAGAGCGCGAAAAATGACCTTAGAACATTGTTTGTTCTATATACATAGAAGTAAAAAGCAAAAACGGAAATGCATCTTTAATGCATATAAATGCTGAGAGTTGGTCGATTTTTGTCATTTATAGGTCATAAGTCAGTCATTTTTGAAGATATCGACTTCAAATTTGGTATACATATTCATCGAACACGTCCCGATCACATGTATTCCGGTTTTTGGATAATTCTGTTTTTTATTTAAAAAAAAATTGTACAATTATTTTTTTGGATTTCTCAAAATTTTGAATACAAAAAACCTTAAAAATCCGAGATAACAGTTTGATAGCCCGGTCTATTGTCAGTAATTCAAATCAAAGACAGTTGCATTTATCTCAAACATTGTACCTTTGACGGCGTTTTCCGCAAACCATTATTTTTCAACAAAAAAAACGAAGAACATGACGTCATTCTGACGTCATTTCCGGTTGACCTATCATAACCTGATCTTTTCCTTTCGTCAAAATATGTAATTGCATGATATGCATTGCAAATATGCATTGGTGTGAGAGGAGGTACTGAAAGATTAGTGACGATACTAGTGTTGGTTTGGGAGTTATTGCAAAATAACGAGAGGGAGAATAGCCCCCCAGTAAGTCGCGGGTTAATTGGGTTTTGAACTGAGATAGCAGATTTGTAGAGCAGATCAAAAAATGGGTTGTGGTGAAAAATTACCTCGCTACGCTAAGTAATTTCGACACAGGACTAGTGGGCCCGTTTTAGAAGATTCTGTTTCGGGGTGGTTTCGGGGCACGGGGCAGTCTTCCGTGCCCCGAAGCCGCCACGAAACTGAGTCTTCTAAAAGGGGCCCACTAGTCCTGTGTCGAAATTACTTAGCGTAGCGAGGTAATTATTTCACCACAACCCATTTTTCGATATGCTATATAAATTTGCTATCGCAGTTCAAAACCCCATTAGAGGTGACCTACTCACCTTATATTCACCTGTCCACACAAATTTTGTTATTACTTGAAATCGACAGATGAGGCCAACATATAGCTCACATTTTGCATATAACAATTCCTACCAAGAGTCAAGGAGTTCAAGTCAAAGTTGATAAGCGATCCACGCTTCTACTCGCAAGTAACGAATTTCGGTCCCCATCGAATTCCGGGCATCTCTCGTAATGTTTTTTGACAACATGGTATGGAAAATATGTCTTGCACGTCTATTATGATTATGTGCCCTACTATCCTTCAATCAACAAACATTGAATCAAAAGGTAACCAAATTAGTAGGTAACTTATGCACCCAACGACGGCCTAGTTAGTGGTTACGACCCTCAATGTTTGAAAATTGGTTCATTTATTTTCAACATTAGGAGTTTTGTATAGTTTTGTCTCTGGCTGTGTATAACACTATACTATGTTTTAGCTTATCATGAAAAATAATATTTTTTCCCAAAGCAAATCAACAAACAATAGAAAACTGTCAATGAAATCGGAAGTTCACTTATGCACCCAACGGGGACCTATTTGGTGTCGGCGATTTGTTGAGAGGTAATTCAACGAGAGGTATTCAACGTTGAGCAGATTGAAACAAAATCGCCAGATATGTCGCACTTCCATTAGTGAAGGGAAAACACCGATCATGAACTCCGAAAGAAGTATGTGTACTTGTTTTTTTTTAATTTCCCAAAAAATATTATCTCGAAATATACAAAGTTGTGATTCCCCAAATCACACAGTAAAGTGTGGTGGTAAGCAAACTTTGATTTTTCCGGATGGCCGGAGGTCCAATTTACACTGTTGACCTGGGTGGCATGGAAGGTGAAACGGGTGAAACCACGTGGAGGCAAAACCAGTGCCAAGGTCAGGGACTGTCAGGCCTCATGACCAACGCCGCCAACAACAAGCGCTAAAATGAATTTGCTTGTAAACAGAGGGCAATGATTGTTTTTCCATGCGCATCCAAATGCTTCCCAACAAGAAAAATCGACTACCGATGCCAGAATGGTTCTTTTGTTGCTTTTTGGTCACCGAGAGGGGACGGGAGATTACGGATGCCCGTCATTTCATAGTTAGCAACTAGGTGGGCAAATTCTCGCCACTGGGTGGGCATTTTGGAGCACTGGGTGGGCATTTGTCCACCCAGTTCCTTGCTTACGAGAGGCCCTGGCGAAGCTGAAGTATGCCCCAAATTGTGGATCTGTATCTACAAAGAATGGTTGAATAACACTTTGAACGGTCGATACTTCTGCCTTGCTCCTAATACCTAATATCATGAATGCATTTCAGGACTCTAACTTGTGATGAGGCATTTACAAATTCGAAAGTTATATCAGTTGGAGACACAGTAGGGAAATACTATAAAAATGGAGCGCTCCAAAAAAGAGCCGGTGACGTCAGAGCCTGCCATAGACATGCATGTAAATTATATAAAATTAGAGCGCCTTTATGAACACTTTTTACAAAAACCACTTGCAATAAATTGTAGCAAAATCTCAGAAAACAAGGAAGCCATATAGGATACAAAAATGGTCAACGATCATGTTTTTTCCTCCGCAAGTCTTACAAAATCCAGATGCATATTGAAAATGTGTTTGGAATTGCAAACTTCCGAAAAGTGATGGGAACATTATGGCGTGCTTGGCCCAATCCGCTCTAATTATTGAGTACGTAAGCTGGCCAGCGCTCTAATTTTGGTTTATCTATTTTTTGGACTATGTATTGAGCGTGTCTTCACCTGACAACGACAGGTAATCAACACATAGAGTAAAGATCTAGACTGTTTCCTGCCCGTGACATATTCATAAATGTAATGTGACCCATCTTTAAGAACAGTTTGAAGTTTTGTCTTGACATACATGCCCTCTATGGGTCGTCGGTCGTCAAGTGGTCGCAGTGCTACGCAATAGCCGTTTTAAAAAGACCTTATTTTCGCGACCGATTACAATGCATTAAAATATAACATTAGAGCGCTCTATTTTTGGAATATTTCCCTACTGTGTCTCCAACTGATATTCTTATTTTTGCGACGCCTGACAATATACATGTCTACTCAAAATACAAACACGTGAGACCTAGCGGTCATATAAACCATAATACCAAGCATAATTTCATTTATGTCATTTGTTTCATTTATTATCATATATGTCAGATATCGCATGAAAAAGTGGGGGCACTCTACAGTAGAATGTTTGTCATTTACTTATTGATGTACGCGAATAGATAAGTTTCTGATAAAGTTTTAATCGACATGGATAAATATGCTGCTAGGCGCGTTCGTCTGTCATCGTATTCGTCCAGTGTATTGACTACCAGGTCTGACACCGCATGATCAACGCAGCGCTTGAATGATTTTTCAACAGCGCCCGTAATTTGTGTTCAGGTGATGGGCGACAGCGTCCGTAATTTGTGTTCAGGTGATGGGCGACACTAAATAGAGGGTGCCCGATCACCATGTCCGCTGTCCGCTGACGTCTCACTGACGTCACTCACCACCTGACGTCACTCACCATGTCCGCTGTCCGCTGACGTCTCACTGACGTCACTCACCACCTGACGTCACTCACCATGTCCGCTGACGGTGAGAGCTGTGGACGTGCAGAGTGCATTGTTTACACACCCTCACTTCCTGAGAACGCATGGCAACCAACAGGCCCCTCTCACGATGCTTAGAGAAAAGTTGATCATGATTGATGCCGGTGACAGTGTTAATGATGATGACACGCACTATGATATATATGACCTACATTGATTTGTCATACCAGTGAGAAATATGTGTCTTTCCCTACCTGCGAACAACGCCTTTGTATATTTAATAAACGTTTTGAGAGAGAGGTCGTGATATGCGTGAGAAACGCGATACCTGCGTATCTCGTGAGGTTCCTGCCACACATTGATCCTCAATCCCAAATGACATGTTCTATCCCAGATGACATGTTCTATCCCAGGGCAGTTCTGGCACTTACTTGGTAAAATGAATGATGGCTTGCTTGTTGTATGCCGGAGGCTCCGAGTAGTCTTACAATATAATCAGTAGTAATCAGTAGTTGATCCAGGAAGTGGAAGAGTGATGTTTTCGGTGTGGTTAATTTTCATTAAAGTTCACAAAAATTGATACCAAAAACATTTCGTCTTTTATATAATAGAAGGATTAAGTCCTAATAGAGTCAGAAACTATGTACTTACCACCAAATCTTTCGGAGCCGACGTTTCGCCATCAACATTCATTTTTTCACGACGCAAAATGAAACGAAAATCACCTTTAACCCTCGCCCTACGGGGGCTTTTCACCTTCGCCCTAATGGGGGGCTGGCAGCCCCCTCCTGTTGACTTCCAAACCAAGAAACTTAGAGCAATGCAGTAAGAACCAGCATGTTGCCTGTCATGAGATGAATCTAACAGTATGCGATTTTTAGGTTTTAGGTCAACGGGTGACCTTCCAGGTCAAGTGAATGACCTAAGATAGACCACGTCCACAAATAGCGATTGTACAGGGCGCTTAGTATAACTTCCGAACGGAGAGAGATCGAGACACCGTATCAAGTAATGTGTTGCCTGTCATAAATATAATCCAAAGGCATCCCATTTTCAGCATCTAGGTCAACTGGTGCCCTTTGGGGTCAGGTCATTGGCCCTTTGGGGTCTGACATGACCTTGACGAAAAGGTCATAAGTCACGATCTAATAGTCGTATACACTTCATATTTTAATAGGATACGTATAATTGTTTTAAACTCAGCCACTTAAAATTTCAGCAAGATGCTCCGCATGTGTAAAAAGTTATTCAAAGAAAAACCTCAGGGAGGGAGGGGGAGGCGGTCAGCCCCCCCCCCCCCCGTAGGGCGAGGGTTAAACTCACGCCTTCAGTCAATTACTCAACTAGCAATGAAAAACGCGTCTAAGCAAAGGCGTGCGCACACGCACACACAATTGCAACAAAAAGAACAAGAACGTCGATCGGGTGCCTCGTGCATAACCTAATGCCTCGTGCCTCGTAGATGATGAATCAAACCACGCCAGGGGCGGATCCAGCGGGGGGTAAAGAGGCCATGCCCTCCCCAAAGGTCATGGAACTATGATTTGGCCCCAGGGCCTCCTGTAAGAGATTTTGACTGGCGGGGGGAGGGGGCACCCACACATTTTTTTTAAAGATGATAGGCTTTGGACATCCCCCTGCCAAATATTCTTGTATTTTCGTGTTTCGCGTACGGCACATGAACTGTACTTGTCTGATGAATCACAAAAATTGCATTGAATTTGATCTGTCACGCAGAAGCAGATATGAGGAGAAGAACGGGCACCGACATGTTTGAAGCCTTAAATTGCGCGTCGAAGGCGCGCAAATTTTTCCTGTTCAATTTCCCGAATTTCTTCTTTTCTGAACGTATGACTGATGCTATTCTACCTTTATTCTCAGTAGGTAATCTATGCTATTTATTATTCTGTTATTACTTCTCAGTAGGTATTTGTATCTTTGAACTAAGTATTGCTATTGTCACTATCATATAAAACAAGCACCGAGGTAGAGGATGTGTGCTCAAGTCAAAGGTTAAGTAGACGTACGCGCGTTTTTATGTACAGGTCCATTTATTTTTTATGAATATTGAACTGCCGTTAATTTAATTAGTTAATTGAATATACCTAGTTGCGTCACCTAAATGAGAGTGCTGATAAAGTGGTGATTATTAATTACCAGTAAGGCGCCGTAATTGGCGATGAACGAGCAAGCGCGATCGAAATGTATGGTGAATTTCAACACGATCGGGCAAGTAGTTTCTGAGATACAACAAATGGTGAGCACGTACGCACGTGCAGAAGCACCCCCCCTGACTTGTGGAAAGGCGGCGGCTGAGAGGTCCCCAACCACACACCAAATTAGAACACAATCCGGTCAGCCGTTCCTGAAATATAGAATAGGGGTGTGCACGTGCGCACGTGCAGAGGCACCCCACCCCTGACTTGTGGAAATGCGGCGGTTGAGAGGTCCCTAACCACACACCAAATTAGAACAAAATCGGCTCAGCCGTTCCTGAGATATAGAATAGGGGTGTGCATGTGCGCACGTGCAGAGGCACCCCACCCCAGACCTGTGGGAAACTGGCGACTGAAGGGTTCCTAACCTGACATCAAATTTGCACATAATCTGCCCTATTGAGGTGTTCTTAAAGGGACTGTCCCACCTTCCTAAAAGTTCTCAAATGTACGCCGCTTGTGGTGCAAAATATGAAGTAATTGCTGTCGAACACGATTATGACATTTGTTTCTCGAAAACAGTGCTCAATTTAATAAAAAAAAGAGTTAAGTTTTAATATTTGGGTTGATGACGTCATATTGAGCTCTAGAGAGCTACACAGAAGTCCTTTACTCTGCCAAAGTGTGGGCACAATGATTTCGAGGCAATTCGGGCGCTTTGAATACAAAACAAACCAATTACCAAACCATTGAAACATAGCAAATATCTCCAAGGTTCACCTTAAGACAAGTCGACTATCATCACCATTGGGTAAAGAGGGGTGACGTCATCGGCTTTAAACCCCTATTCAAATACACGTGGGGTTTATTCGTTACAATTGTCAAGACCAAGCTCGAATTTCTTTTCGATTAGACCTATGTGGTTGTTTCTATCCTACTTAATTTATACTATTTATACTATATTTTTTTTTTAATTTATACTATACTACCCTACTTAATTTCAATGCAAATCCAACAACATGGCTATCCAACTAAAAACTAATGTTAAGGTGGGAGTGTCCCTTTAATGAGGGACACTTTTCCCAGAGTTATCAATTGCTTTTCTGTTTATTTCCTCCGATCTTAGTTCCCGAAGCGATAAAAAGGCGCTGGGGCAGAGTCCACAAGATGCCAAATTGCACCTTTGATGACTTCTGGGCAGGCACGTAGCCAGGATTTCGTCCAGCGGGGGGGGGGCGCCTCGAAAGGGCCCCGTCC
>JAXIVJ010018115.1:0-24232 GCA_036785665.1 Chirona hameri | reverse complement strand
CAGATAGACAGATAGACAGATAGACAGATAGACAGATAGACAGATAGACAGATAGACAGATAGACAGATAGACAGATAGACAGATAGACAGATAGACAGATAGACAGATAGACAGATAGACAGATAGACAGATAGACAGATAGACAGATAGACAGATAGACAGATAGACAGATAGACAGATAGACAGATAGACAGATAGACAGATAGACAGATAGACAGATAGACAGATAGACAGATAGACAGATAGACAGATAGACAGATAGACAGATAGACAGATAGACAGATAGACAGATAGACAGATAGACAGATAGACAGATAGACAGATAGACAGATAGACAGATAGACAGATAGACAGATAGACAGATAGACAGATAGACAGATAGACAGATAGACAGATAGACAGATAGACAGATAGACAGATAGACAGATAGACAGATAGATAGACAGATAGACAGATAGACAGATAGACAGATAGACAGATAGACAGATAGACAGATAGACAGATAGACAGATAGACAGATAGACAGATAGACAGATAGACAGATAGACAGATAGACAGATAGACAGATAGACAGATAGACAGATAGACAGATAGACAGATAGACAGATAGACAGATAGACAGATAGACAGATAGACAGATAGACAGATAGACAGATAGACAGATAGATAGATAGACAGATAGGTAGATAGACAGATAGACAGATAGATAGATAGACAGATAGATAGATAGATAGATAGATAGATAGATAGATAGATAGATAGATAGATAGATAGATAGATAGATAGATAGATAGATAGATAGATAGATAGATAGATAGATAGATAGATAGATAGATAGATAGATAGATAGATAGATAGATAGATAGATAGATAGATAGATAGATAGATAGATAGATAGATAGATAGATAGATAGATAGATAGATAGACAGATAGATAGATAGATAGATAGATAGATAGATAGATAGATAGATAGATAGATAGATAGATAGATAGATAGATAGATAGATAGATAGATAGATAGATAGATAGATAGATAGATAGATAGATAGATAGATAGATAGATAGATAGATAGATAGATAGATAGATAGATAGATAGATAGATAGATAGATAGATAGATAGATAGATAGATAGATAGATCGATAGATCGATAGATCGATAGATCGATAGATTTATAGATAGATAGATAGATAGATAGATAGATAGATAGATAGATAGATAGATAGATAGATAGATAGATAGATAGATAGATAGATAGATAGATAGATAGATAGATAGATAGATAGATAGATAGATAGATAGATAGATAGATAGATAGATAGATAGATAGATAGATAGATAGATAGATAGATAGATAGATAGATAGATAGATAGATAGATAGATAGATAGATAGATAGATAGATAGATAGATAGATAGATAGATAGATAGATAGATAGATAGATAGATAGATAGATAGATAGATAGATAGATAGATAGATAGATAGATAGATAGATAGATAGATAGATAGATAGATAGATAGATAGATAGATAGATAGATCGATAGATCGATAGATCGATAGATCGATAGATTTATAGATAGATAGATAGATAGATAGATAGATAGATAGATAGATAGATAGATAGATAGATAGATAGATAGATAGATAGATAGATAGATAGATAGATAGATAGATAGATAGATAGATAGATAGATAGATAGATAGATAGATAGATAGATAGATAGATAGATAGATAGATAGATAGATAGATAGATAGATAGATAGATAGATAGATAGATAGATAGATAGATAGATAGATAGATAGATAGATAGATAGATAGATAGATAGATAGATAGATAGATAGATAGATAGATAGATAGATAGATAGATAGATAGATAGATAGATAGATAGATAGATAGATAGATAGATAGATAGATAGATAGATAGATAGATAGATAGATAGATAGATAGATAGATAGATAGATAGATAGATAGATAGATAGATAGATAGATAGATAGATAGATAGATAGATAGATAGATAGATAGATAGATAGATAGATAGATAGATAGATAGATAGATAGATAGATAGATAGATAGATAGATAGATAGATAGATAGATAGATAGATAGATAGATAGATAGATAGATAGATAGATAGATAGATAGATAGATAGATAGATAGATAGATAGATAGATAGATAGATAGATAGATAGATAGATAGATAGATAGATAGATAGATAGATAGATAGATAGATAGATAGATAGATAGATAGATAGATAGATAGATAGATAGATAGATAGATAGATAGATAGATAGATAGATAGATAGATAGATAGATAGATAGATAGATAGATAGATAGATAGATAGATAGATAGATAGATAGATAGATAGATAGATAGATAGATAGATAGATAGATAGATAGATAGATAGATAGATAGATAGATAGACAGACAGACAAACAGACGCTTATCAAATAGTAATATAGATGACTCTCAGGCGTGCACCTGTCCAGACCAAATATTTTATCAATAGTACCGAACTGGATCATGTAAGCAAAATTAGGGACCTCGGCGTAACACTAGACACCAAACTAAACTTTGCATCACATGTCTATGGCATAGTCAGCAGGGACAACCAAGCACTGGACCTCCTTACTCGTTCTTTTCAAGTCGGTACTAGCACTTCAAAATTCAACCGGAGCGCACGCAGTGCGTACTTCGCGAACGTGCGTTCGATTTTAGAATACTGTAGCGTGGTCTGGGCGGGGGCGGCCAACTCCCACACGGTGCGGGTCGATCGAGTGCAACACAAGTTCCTACTTTAGCTGCTTACTCATACATCCTCCGGACAAGCTAATTATCTTTCTTACGGTAGCCTTCTGCTCCATTTCAAAATTTCTTCCTTAGTATCACGCAGAGTGCAGCACGACCTGCTCTAATACCTCATATATGTCCTATGTATGAGGTATTAGAGCAGGTCGTGCTCGCCATCATCCGACTACAAATCTGCTGTGCGGTCACATGTATCTCGGGCAGGTGCCTTTTGAGCCTTTTGAGCTCGCAGCCAGGCTTCACCACGCGAGGGCTCATCGAATGGTTATGTGTATGTGTGTGTACTTGTGTGTGCCCTGTGTGCGTGTGCGTGTGCGTGTGCGTGTGCGTGTGCGTGTGCGTGTGCGTGTGCGTGTGCGTGTGCGTGTGCGTGTGCGTGTGCGTGTGCGTGTGCGTGTGCGTGTGCGTGTGCGTGTGCGTTTGCGTGTGCGTGTACGTGTGCATGTGCGTGTGCGTGTGCATGTGCGTGTGCGTGCGTGCGTGCGTGCGTGTATGTGTAGGTGTCTTGTCTGTCGTCTTGCATGCGTGTGTATGTTAAGTGAAAGTCATAGTTTTATCTCCTGACTTCGTCTGTAACCGGGCTTTGTGCCTGTTGGTGATTTATCAATAAATACAAATACAAGTATAAGGCGTAGGAACGCGGGGGCCGCGGGGGCCATGGCCCCTCACTTTTTGGCCAAAATGGTTGATAACAGCCGTTTTCACGAAGTATTATTGCGTTGAAAAGTTTCTGAAAAATTCTGAAAGTTTTGAAAAACTACATAACTTTTACATGCGATTTTTGGCTAAAATTGTCTTTTAGTTCATTTTTTTTAAGTTTATTTCAATCATCATCAACGGGCCAATCAAACCCACTTATAGATGAAGTCGCAAACGTAGCGAAACACGCTAAAACACAAACATACCAACCTAAAAGACACTATACAGCATGTGATATAAAATGTGATATAGGACAAAGACATGAGATATTAAATGGGTACATGACTAGACTGACGACACAAAAATACCTGCGGCCTACCTAAAAGACATGACCTATGAGATATAAAGCACTATGACTACACTGACTAAGAGTATTGTAGTGGAGTAAACGATGACATGTTTCCTAAAATTATAAAAGACACCATATGTGATATAACATGCGATATAAGACAAAGACATGAGATATTAAATGAGTAGGTATACATGACTAGACTGACAACTCAAAAATACCTACGGCCTACCTAAAAGACATAAACTATGATATATAAAAACACTATGATAACACTGACTAGAGTATTGTAGTGGAGTATACGATGACATGTTTCCTAAAATTACCAATCCCTGTATGCCAGATATCTACGGTCCTTGTAGAGTTTAGGAACGTGTTGCAGTGACGAGGGATTCTTACAAACATACTAGACTTGACAGTGTTCACTCTGGCATGCGGCACGTGGAACAACAATCTGCTACGGAGTACACTGGGAGCAGCTGCCAACGGGAATGACTACAAGGAAAGACGAGTCAATTTTGTTGTTGTGAATGTTTCTCAGGAGCATGATGTCGCATTGTAATCTTTTTGCAGCGAGAGATGCTAGTCCGAAATGACGTAGAAGACTATCATAATCCAAAGCGACATCTGCAACACGACAGCGAGCGCAGAGCCAAGTCCGGAACTTATGCTGAACTTTTTCATTTCTTGTCAAGTGCGTGTTGGCAGCTCCTCCCCATATAACACAGCCATACTCTAGTATTGATTGAACATTTGCGAAAACTTGAATTTAGAGCATTTAGACTGAATTAGAGTTTATTCTCCTCGACAAGAGCTTTCAAATAAACACACGCGGAGGTCTGTATGACGACGTTGATTTGTGACCTTTTAGGTAGGGGTCAACAACTTACGGAGGCCCGGGGAGGGGACCAAAACTCAAAGGATCGAAATGAAATTTGGCATACTTGTGTATTGGCCTAAAGAAGAACGCCGTGACAATTGGCAAGCTTGCACCGGCGAAAAAGTTTTTTTTTTACACCCTAGGGTTCACTTGTGCGAAAGACGATATATTGGGTAGCTTTGTTGTCAAAATATCGTCTGCACTGTGTGCATTCATTTTCAGCGATTTAAAAATCATAAGATGCCGAAAATAAATTGCCGAAAATTAATTGCCCCTTTGACAAAATACAATAACTTGCACAATATTGCAATTTGTATTCCAGGTGTTAACCCGAGACTTACTGGGGGGGGGGGCTATTTGTTTGCCCCCCCTCCCGTTATTTTGCAATAACTCCTAAACCAACGCCAATATCACCACCAAACTTGCAGTACCTTCTCTCACACCAATTCGACACATGCTGGAAAAAGGAAAAAGATGAGGTTATGATAGGTCAACCGAGAATTACGTCAGAGTGACGTCATGTTCTTCGGTCTTTGTTGAAAAATAATGGTTTGCAGAAAATGATGTCAAAGGTACAATGTTATAGATAAATAAAATTGTCTTCAATCAATTTTCCGACAATAGACCGGGCTATCAAACTGCCATCCCGGATTTTTTTAGTGTTTTTGAAATTCAAAATTTTGAGAAATCCAAATACATTTTTGTTTTGTGTTTACAAACTTTTCAACAAAAATGAGAATTATCAAAAAACCGCAATATATGTGATTGAGACGTGTTCGGTGAATATGTGTACCAAATTTTAAGTCGATATCTTTAAAAATGACTGACTTATGACCTTTAAATGACAAAAATCGACCACCTCTCTCAGCATTACTATGCATAAATAATGGATTCCGTTTTTGCTTTTTACTTCTATTAATATGGAACAAACAATGTTCTAATGTCATTTTTCGCGTTCTAGACGAAAAACAAACCCATAAACATGTGTTACAACGCCTAATGACCGTAATCTGCAGTTTGACCTCGTGACCTTGAATGACCTTGACCTGACTCAAGGTCATAAACAGCTTAGAATGATACTTAGAAGTGTCAGACACACGAATCATACCGATTTATCGACTGCTTAAGCGTTTAATATCGCAATTTTGCGTGATAATTCCATCCATCGAGACCTTTCGACACGGTCAAACATTTTGTACTTGACCTGACCTGTGACGTCATCAGTGACCCCGAGGTCAACAATATTATGTTTCACTCGATCAATTTCCCAAGGATATCGAATGCCGTTTGAATGTTTGCAATCGGTCCAGTATTTCCGGAGATCCGAGGGGGGGGGGAATAGCCCCCCCCCCCCCCAGTTAGTCGAGTTATGAAATATACCCCAGTAACTCGCGGGTTAATGTTAATTAGTAGAACTGTTCCTCTTGTTTAGAATCTCTTTTGTCTCTTTTATGGCAAATATGCATCCATGTATTTGTAATCCTGTTCTCCTAAGCTGTTCCCTCTGCCCTATCCATTACTCTCTCGACAGTTACCCATAATGCATAGTACTATAACTCTCTCTCTAGAGCGGCCGGCTGGTGACAGCAGGAGTCCTTTGCGGACGGAGAGTGTTGCCGTCTGACGAAGCAGAACCAGAACAAGACTGAAGGACGGCACTGGATGGGGCGGTGACGCACCTGAAATTGTCCTGAGTACACAAGACAATCAAAAGTTTTGCAAGCCACAGCTACAGATCTAAGTTGATTTGGTATTTCAAATGATATGACATCATTGTTGATTGCCTACTATTTTCAACTTATTAACCACGGTCCACAGATTGTAAATCATTACGCCACTCTAACAATTCCGGGTAATGAATAGATCTTCAGTGGTTTAATGCAAAACTCGTCCTATGAAGTATGCAAATGATATGGGTAATTCAGTTCATTTTGTATGCCAGTGTGATAAAGCGGAATGTGCATGACGGAAAGGCACGTACAGGGACGGAAAGGCACGTAAAGGGACGGAAATGGACATAAAGGACGGACGTAAAGGCGTCCTGATGACGACTGGCAAAATATTGGCTAGCGATGTTAAAATGGTCCATGACAACTCATCGTCCCAATAAACTAATAATATTTTTAATTTAGTTTCATATGTATGATAACCTTACCTGTTTTACTTCTGCGAGTCATGCGAACCTTGGGATAGCATGGCAGGTAAAAACATGGTCGAATGTCCATGCCCGTTGAAAAGCTTGACAAGTTTAATGGTTTGCAAAGGGGTGGGATTCTGCAAGTTTGTGTTCTATTTCATTTGACAATGGACACGTAAATCATTCAATGCATGTTCAAATAATCACTCATACATAGCCATCTCTTGGTATATCGGATCAAGAAAGATAACCTGGGTTACAAAATAAAACCTATCTATGGATATGTAGTGTGTACCTATGACAAGCAGGGTGGGCACTTACATTTCGTTCAGCTTTCCAATTTTGGTGTTCCAACTTACAGTTTGTTTTGAATTTGTGAATGAAAATGTACACTTACCGTGCAGAAGAGTCTCATCATTCTAGTGACAGTGCCTAATGCCAGTATAATATTGTAAACACTCATTAGTCATCAGGCACGTAGCCAGAATTTCGTCCAGGGGGAGAGGGTGGCACCTCGAAAGGGCCCCTTCCCGAGCGTTGAAAGGGCCCCCTTCCCAAGCGTTGAAAGGCCCAAACAAAACGGATGAAAAGGCGCGTTACAAGGATGGAAATCCAGTATGACAGGTATGGCATGAGCCATACCAACTTTTAGGAGCTGGGGTTAGCAAACTGCCATATCAACTTTTGAACCAGCGATACCAATTTGGAATCAGCTATACCAACTTGGAATATTTTTTAAGCTCAAGACCTGGAAGTCTAAAGCAAATTGCGCCGCGGAGCGGCGCGAAAATTGTAAGTCTTATGCCCTGGATATGCTTTTTCATCAATGCGTCGCATTGCGTATGGTGCAGACCTCTAAAAATGTTATATTTTGCGTTTTAAAGTGCGGTAAAAAAAGTGATTAAATTAACTATTTTGGCCAATTATAAAGGAAAGTAGCAACATAACACATAAATGCGCCGAGAAACCGGACGATTTTGTTCCCCCTAACCCTCATATAATTTATTTTGTAGTTAAATTGCGCCGCGGAGAGGCGAGAAAAAAAATCAGTTGTATTCCTTGGACAACTGCATTCTTACTGTTGAAAGGCCCAGGGTCCCTTCAGATCGTCTAGGGCCCCTCCGACCTTTCAACGCCTTTCCGACCTGTTCAGGGACTCATCTGGGATCTGCGAAAAGACATGATGTGGAGTGTGTGATATATATTAAATATAAAGAGGGCTTACTCTAGATGACGAATTAAAATCGGAGCCTTCGGGTATATTGTAACACCCTGACGAAGGGTGTTACAATATACCCGAAAGCTCCGCTTTTAATATTTTTGTGGAGTAAGTCCTCTTTGTATTTAATCTTCATATGGGATCTCTGCGTGCTTTTGGCCCTTCCGGTCTGGCCAGGGACTCCTCTGACCTTCCAAGAAGCCCCTTTGTGTGTCAAGAGGCCCATTCGGCCTGTTCAGAGGTCTTTCCGACCTGGCCAGAGACTGCACTGGCTGCTTTGTCGCCCAGCCGACATGCTCAAGGGCCCCTCCGACCTGCCCAGGGGCCCCTCCAGTCTGGCTAGGGGCCAATTCGGCATATTCAGAGGCCCTTCTTACCCACCCAGGGGTCCTTTCAGTCTGGTCAGAGGCCCCTCCGATCTGCACAGGGGCCCTTTGAACTTTCCTGGAGCCCTCTGGTCTCCCCAGGGGCCCTCTAGCATTATACGGGGCCCTTCCAACCTGGCAAGGAACTGCGCTGGCTGCTTTGTCGCCTTGCGACATGCTCTGAGGGCCCTCCGACCTGCCCTGGGGCGCATCCATGCTGACTAGGGGCCCATTCGGCATGTTCATGGGCCCTTATGACCCACCTAGGGGCCCTTTCGGTCTGGGCAGGGGCCCCTCTGACCTGCACAGGGACCTTTTTAACTTCCCAGGGGCCATCTGGTCTGTCTAGGGGCCCTCCAACCTGCTCAGGGGCCATTATGACCTCGCAAGGGACTGCGCTGGCCGCTTTGTCGCCCTGCCGACATGCTCAGGGGCCTCTTGACCTGCTCAGGGCCCCTCTGTGCTGGCTAGGGGCCCATTCGACGTGTTCAGGGGCCCTCTGACCCGCTCAGGGGCCCTTTCGGTCTGGCCAGGGGCCCCTCTGACATGCATAGGGCTCTTTTGAACGTCCAAGGGGCCCTCTGGTCTTTCAGAGAGGGCCCTGGTGGCCCTAAAGTGCTCTAAACTCTCTCTCTCTAAAGACCACGCTTCGCGTGGTTAAGAGCCCATGATAACGCACTTTGCGCGGTCTCGTCGGCCCTTTTCGGCGCGCTGCGCCTGCCGAAAAGGGCCCTCCTGGCCTCCAAGGGGGGGGGGGGGGGTGCCCGGCCCCCGCCCCCCTTGGCTACGTGCCTGTTAGTCATTAGAAGTTCAATGCAGTGAGCTGCCGTTAAGCAGGTTTCTCCACCCATCTGGCGCTGTCCAGTCAACTGCAAAGCGTTTCCCCTTCAGGGCCAGGCGGCAGCGGAGACGTCCATCTGACACTAACCAGATGGCGGCTAAATACCATGAGCAGCTGTTTCACCTACTGATGTGTATGCATACAAGCACAGATGGCCAGTTAAACATAAAATAAACAACTTACTGGCACGCAATCAACCTGTTCTGCAAGATACACTATGTCGCATCACTAAAAGCATTACAAATATGTACTCAATATTCACGTCATACTCACGTATGCCGCGAGGTGTAAGATTGTGCCCGAGGCGTTTTACTGTGCGTGATGACGTGCACAACACCCAAGGCCACGAGGCGCTGTAGCTTGACGCCAACTGACACCTGCTACAAAACTGTCAGAAAGAGAAACTGGTCGCAGTGGGGCCCGGCTCCTGCAACATGCAGACTGGCCCGGCCCGGCTGGCCCGGCTCCTGCAACACTGGCCCGGGAAACTGGCCCGGCTCCTGCAACATGCAGGCTGGCCCGGCCCGGCTGGCCCGGCTCCTGCAACACTGGCCCGGGAAACTGGCCCGGCTCCTGCAACATGCAGACAACTGCCGTCACGCACTGCAACATGCAGTCACGCCAGGCACGCACGGAGAAACCGCAGCTGTGCCCCCCTCTCCCCCTCCTCTCAGCCCAGCCGCGTCCCTTCAGCCAAGTCCGGGGGTCATTTCCAGCAGCATAAGCGACACCTTTCTCCGCCTTGTTCCGCTGGAAGGCGAGAGGGAGGCTCGACAGTTGGTGAGAGTTACGTGCTACGGTCAGAAGACAACGAGCGCTCTGGCAGTAAACGGCGTTTTTATGCGCCGTCGACTACGATGCTGTGCGTACCATACGTATGGTGAGAAGAAGAGAAAGACAGCGAACGGAGTGGGTGGTAAACGCTGCTTCAGTGCATCCGGGAACACGTTTGAGCGATGTCGAGCTGTACTGACGGGAAAGCTTGACATATGAGTCAGAACGGAGGCCAGAGAGGCGGTATTCCTCACAGCTGGTATGCTCCCTCGTTGTTCGACGGTTAAAAGCAAATGATAAGTGCCTACAAAACAGTGCTTACATTGATGTAATAAGCAATAGGTCAATCCATTTGATAGTGGTTGCTACTCTTAACGTGATTCTAGTTATTTGCTAAGGACATCATTAAGACACAAAACTATTATACCAGTTCTTATACCGGTACGATTTTACGATATAAGCTGTTAAAATCACGCATCACGTCAATCAATGCTCGATGTTCTTCCTCAGGCATGTGCTTGGAGAGCCACTCACCTTTTACTACGACAGGGGTCAACACCAGGTCAGGCCGCTGGAGTAGCTTCCAGTACCGCCTCAGATGATCACTCTTCCTATGAAGTCACGGCGGGTCAGGCGAGGTCACTTCTCCTGTCCCCGTGCCAGACGCGGTGCCAGACGCGGTGCCACGCGGTGCCACGCGGTGCCAGCTTGTGACAGCTCTGTTAGAGCCGCGCTGCACGGCAGCTGCTGTGCCCCTCACCGCCCGCAGCAGTCACTATACCCCTGCTGACCTCATTCCGACCCGAGACGGCTCGGCAGCCGGCGGCCGGCGACCGACTGAGCCCAGTGCTGGCCTGACCGGCGAGTGTGCAGTGTGCGCCCGCCACCCGCCCTCTGCCCGCACCGCCAGCCACCAACACTGCCACCCCTGCCGCTGCCCGCACCGCCCCGCACCGCCCCGCAGCCAGGCACGGTGAGTTGTTTGCACTGCCGATGACCTCGACACTCAACAGTGATGATCCGTTATCGTGTGGCGGAGGCGGGGACGGCAACCGACCGTCCCCCGCCCCCGCTCCCGCCCCAGCACGGTCCCCAGCCCCAGCCCCAGCCCCAGCCCCAGCCCCAGCCCCAGCCCCAGCCCCAGCCCCAGCCCCCGACCCTGCCTACCCCTGCCTACGCCACATCCCCCTCCTAAACCCCCGCCCCGCCCCTCCCCCGCCCCCGCCCCTGCCCCCGCCCCCGCCCCCACCCCCGCCTCCGCCCCCGCCCCTGCCTACCCCTGCCTACGCCGCATCCCCCTTCTAAACCCCGCCCCAACCCCAACCCCAGCCAGTAGCTACTGCCCCCCCCCCCCCCCCCATCTCGCCTGCAGCATCGGCAGCCTGCAGCCTGCAGTGAGAACTTCAGTCCGTCTGAGTGGGAGAGCTGATCTCAGGAGAGCCTTCCTTCAGGTGGGCAGATGATGAGTCTGCGCTCATCGCCCGTCCAGATGTGGTGTGTGGGGACGGCGGACAATGGACCAGTCTGATGCGGGTGATGGAACGATGACTGATGGTAATCAATGCGTCTGGTAATGAATCATATTCTCATCCACCCTGGTAAACAGGCAATTATCGGCATGGTGATTACAGATTGGGATTGATCCCATGATAATAATATGGGAATCACGAGAATTGGGGTTGAACAAGGTTGACAAGAGTATAAGGATATACAAAATCAGCGCAAGTGCGCAGAACAAACATGTTCCCTCATCGAAATAAATCGCAAAGCTATCAGGTTACAGGACGTTGGACAATAGGGCAACCAACAACAACCGATGGAATGATATCATTTTGCGGCGAGGCCAACACGATATTGGCGTTGGCACAGGAATCGCCGGCTACGCCACTAGCTCACACGTGGGGTAAACATTGGTGTAATAAGTCAACCGCTCTTGTGTGACAAGCTTGTTGTCACCCCAGCCCTCGCGTGTTGATAGCGCACCAATCAATTGCAGATAGAGGTGCAAATTTCCCAATAATGCCGTCCAACTGCGAGCCAAGGACGGGCATATGCTGATACCACGGATAATAAGACGGATAGGCCACTCGGCCCGCGGCGCATTGTTCTCTGTGTTCCTCCAAACGCCACTGCCATCTAGCGGCGGTAATATCTTCATTAAGGACAACCCTCCCGACCGCAGCGTGGACGATACGGGGCGCGATGTACCGGGTGCGGCTGTCGATGATTGCGACAATACTTTTCAAGGAATTGAAGCAAGCGAGTATGATCGGCAATACAAGTGGAATGATATCCTCCGATGGCGGACGCCACATCAGGTTGTTACTTGTTAGACCTCGGTGCTGCAAAAGCTAGGAGAGAACTAATTCAGCATATATATTTCACGAGGGAGAATACAATCGAGCCAAAGGTGTAGGTATCCCACGGATTTTTCCAGACATTCCAGTTATCCGATATAGCACATTCTCATTGTACAATATGGTGCAATTTAAGTCTTGTTTTCGGCAGTGGGAATTCGAAGCCCGATAGAAGAGGACCCCAAATTACCCTAAAACCGAAAGCGGTTCTTACCATCCCCATCACGAGACATAATCGATAATTATTTAGAAACGTATTCTTCCTGGTGGTGCTTTGCTCTGAGTGCCTATTCATGTGATGCTCATTCACAGGGACACTGGTTAATATATTTACAAGGTATATCTCTAACACAGTGTTACCGTAACGTGACACTTGACATTGTGAGTCTGCGACAATGCAAAACATATACAAGCCTGACCCCGAAGTTGTGTGCAGCTAGCCAGCACAACAGCAATATAATGTGCTAAGAAGGTACCAAGTCAAGAGCGTGACGTTTGGCATTCTTTCAACAAGCCCCCCCCCCCCCCCATATCCTCATCCCCACCCCAACACACACACACCAGTAACATTTCCATCGTAACACACATCTACGTCGAATCACACTCACACCCGAGACGACACTTTCATATGCTTTCGATTCTGCTTGTTCACCCCCTTCTTTGCTCCTGCGGTGATCTTGGCACATAGCCTATGTATCTGCATGCGAAGGAACACATTGATGGCCTCTCTCAGGGCGTTTTCCTCACACAGCTGCCTCCAGAGCGAACCGTAAGCGGGCGCGACCTCGATGCACGCACGAAGGCTACGGAGCACACCGTTGCCGGGGAGCACGCTTTCAGCTTGGGTTTCAGTAACCTCATAGGCTACTAACACCAGCTGATAGAGCGCTTCCGACGGGACCTTAAGGCTCCCCGTATCTATATCGGTGTCCCCTGTAAAACTTTTTAGGCCGATTAAAGCCTCGCGATCGGTTGTGACGACGGCGGTGTCCTTTGTCAGGGCCGACGTGCACTGGCCACAAGAATGGTTTCGATTGGCTCTATATGCCAGATAGCCGGCGATGTACGTCAGAACATTTTCCGTCACAATGTCCACACAGCGACCCATCACTGGCGGCGGCGGCTCTCTGTCGAACGTGACCGTCGCGGCAGCAACCGGCTGGCTGGTACGGGCCGCCACTGACGTCAGCGCGGCCAGCATCCCGTCCACGTCCGACTCACAGTTGGTGTGCTTCGATGGCAGCAACACGTTCTGAACTGCCGTTTTGCGGAAGGCACACCTAAATTTGAAGGGATCCGGTTTGTAGTTCCCACCATTCACCTGCCGCACCAGCCCGAAGAAGTTTTCGAGCCCATCTTGGTTGAGGCGTCTGGTGCACAGTGACTGCAGGTCATCAGACACAGTCTGCCACAGGAGCTGCACCGCGCTGATGGTCAGCTGCAGGCCCTGGATGCTGTCAGCTGCGGGGGTGCGACCGTCGACGCTCCACAGCCGCAGCCACTCCCTCAGATCGGCGAGCACTTGAAGGTGGCTGCTTTCGGTGTCCTTTGAGAACGGCCGTCTGTTGGGGTTCTGATCCACACGGCTACTGTTAAGGACATCGAATGCGTTGTTCAAACGCAACAGGCCGCCTGCTGTCACCTTTCGATCGCTCTTCAGCCGTCCTGGAACACATAAATTACCATGAACACTCACCGAGGCGACTGTCTTTGCTTGCCACTGCTGCTAAACTGAAGCAAATGATGGGCTTTGGGCACGTGAACGAAGTCAGATCGGATGGTGGGTCAGGCTCAGTCTGGAGGGAGGTGTTCGTTGGAAGAGTAGCGGAGGAGAGATGGGGTACTTGGGCAATGTTAACAAATGTTATCAGCGATCATATACGACAGACTTGGGAATGATTCAAAATGTCCCCTGAACCCATTCAGTGATTCACGGACTAAAACGAATGATTCAATCTGCAATCATTATTAAATGACTCAACATCGTCAATGATGAATGATCAGCGATAGAACACGGACGAACATGAATCATTCATGAATGATTCATTTAACGAATCGTTCGTGAATGGTTCAATCACACTGAAACTCAATGTGAAATACATCTTTCAGGATAAAAAGTGCACACATTCAGAATGAGGGGTCTTATATAAAACGGCCATCTATAAAGGATTTAAGGTGGGCCCACTTACCGACATCGGCGTAAAGATACATTCCACTGGCGACAGAGTTGCTGAAGACCTGGGTGGCGAGTTTCACCTTCATGCGACTGAAGGCTCCCAGCACGATGTGCGCGTCTCGCAGTTTTGGAGCTGCTCTCACAGACCGCCTGCGGTCTTCTTCGTAAAACTCTTTGATGTGAGCCCAGCTCATCACTCCTTCTGGTGTCTGTATGTCATGCTTATACAGACAGTTACGGAGGCACTTGAACAGATGGGGCGGGTCGTGCATGGCGATGACAGACTCGCCGTCTACATCAAAGAACGGCCGCTCAACTGTCACACCGAGCCTCTTCTTCACGAGCTCTTGGTTGGGTTTGCCCATGTCACACACCGTGCACACCACCCGCAAGCCAGCCGTTCGCAGTTTCCCCACGCATGTCTTCAGCAGCTGCTCCATAACAGCAGCTGGTGCTGGGCCTGCGCTGTAAAAGAAACCCACAGGCTGTTTCCAGCCGCCAGTGAGGCCACGCACCATAAATGTTAATGCGTGGTCGGCGACCCTGCTCGTCTTGCCCAACGCACCGAAGTCTTCCGATCCCTCCGCGTAATCCAGTCCCCGATGGTATGTCAGCTTGGGCGTCAGCTGGATCTCATCGAACGAGATCACAACCATTTTTTCATTTGGTTGAGCGTTCTTCAGCTTGTGTTCCAGGGCACTTAGTATTACATCCTGGAAGCCAGGCAGCATCTGGATGTGCTGCATGCGCTTTCTCAACGTCCGGGGGCTTGGCATGATAAACAGACGGCTAAGCTGTCTATAGGCACGGGCACCCATGTGATAGACAGCCAGCCACTCCATCAACTCTGCATCAGAGTAGCGTCGACCTCGTGGTTTTGTTGCTGCCATCTTCATTTGCACCTGAACAAACTTGAAGAGGCGTGGCGGACATGCTTCTTCAAGCTTTTTCAAAGCATCTTCAGAAGAGACCTGCTTCTTTGCTCTCTTCATCTCATCGAGCTTCAGCTTGTAGCGCCTGCAGCGGGTCTTGTACCTGTTCAGTACCATCCCTTGTGAGGCCAGCCTTTGCCTCAGGGCTTTCGCTTCAGCCTTTACTTCACACAGTGTGCGTTCCACTGCAGTTGCACGTTCGACGTTTTAGTGAACCTCCTCCTTTTCGTGCAGTGCATGTTGTGGGCTGGGAGGCTGCTGGACATCAGATGAAACTCCTTCAGCCACATCAGGTGAGTTCTCATTCATGCGTTGTCCATCCAAGATGGCGCTCAGACCACCCCAGTCAGGTCGGTGCGCTGCACCCTTGTCTGAAATAGAAGAAAGAAAATCCAGTCAGTGCCCATACGTCTGCACAGCTCAGAGGGAGTCAGACTGGGTACCACACAGCTCAGAGAGAGGCAAACTACACTACATATCTCAGATGCCCTTATGAAATGCTGAAAGTTTCAAATCCATTTGTCCATCACTGTAGCTGTGGCACAACCCCATTTTTTGGGAGGTGGGGTCACATGACCTGGACTGGTGACCTGACAGGAGATGACCTGGGATCAAAATTTCCACATAATGTGGGCAATCGATTTCCCAATAGCTGTGCCAAGTTTGATAGCAGAGGGAGGAACAACACACAGCTCAGATGCAGGCAAAACACGCAGCTCAGAGAGGAGCACAACACACAGCTCAGAGGGAGGCCCAACACACAGCTCAGAGGGAGGTCCAACACAGACCAGAGGGAGGCACAACACACAGCTAAGAGGGAGGTACAACACACAACTCAGATGCAGGCAAAACACGCAGTTCAGAGGGAGGCACAACACACAACCCAGAGGGAGGCACAACACACAGCCCAGAGGGAGGAACAACACACAGTTCAGAGGGGGCACAACACACAGCTCAGAGGGAGGAACAACACACAGTTCAGAGGGAGGCACAACACACAGCTCAGATGCAGGCACAACACACAGACCAGAGGGAGGAACAACACACAGCTCAGAGGGAGGCACAACACACAGCCCAGAGGGAGGAACAACACACAGATCAGTGAGAGGAACAACACACAGCTCAAAGGGAGGAACAACACACAGCTCAGAGGGAGGCACAACACACAGCTCAGAGGGAGGAACAACACACAGCTCAGAAGGAGGAACAACACACAGCTCAGATTGAGGAACAACACACAGCTCAGAGGGAGGCACAATACACAGCTCAGAGGGAGGAACAACACACAGCCTAGAGGGAGGAACAAGACAGCTCAGAGGGAGGAACAATGCACAGCTCAGGGGGAGGAACAACACACAGCTCAGGGGGAGGAACAACACACAGCTCAGAGGGAGGAACAACACACAGCTCAGAGGGAGGCACAACACACAGCTCAGAGGGAGGCACAACACACAGCCTAGAGGGAGGAACAAGACAGCTCAGAGGGAGGCACAACACAGACCAGAGGGAGTAACAACACACAGCTCAGAGGGAGGCACAACACAGACCAGAGGGAGGAACAACACACAGCTCAGAGGGAGGAACAACACAGCTCAGAGGGAGGAACAACACACAGCCCAAAGGGAGGCACAACACACAGCTCAGAGGGAGGCCTAACACACAGCTCAGAGGGAGGAACAACACACAGTTCAGAGGGAGGCACAGCACACAGCTCAGAGGGAGGAACAAAACACAGCTCAAAGGGAGGAACAACACACAGTTCAGAGGAAGGCACAACACATAGCTCAGAGGGCGGCACAACACACAGCTCAGACTTCAGAGGGAGGCACAACACACAGCCCAGAGGGAGGAACAACACACAGCTCAGAGGGAGGCACAACACACAGCCCAGAGGGCGGCACAACACACAGCCCAGAGGGAGGCACAACACACAGCTCAGAGGGAGGAACAACACACAGCTCAGAGGGAGGCACAACACAGACCAGAGGGAGGCACAACACACAGCTAAGAGGGAGGTACAACACACAGCTCAGAAGGAGGAACAACACACAGCTCAGAGGGAGGAACAACACACAGCTCAGAGGGAGGCACAACACAGACCAGAGGGAGGAACAACACACAGCTAAGAGGGAGGCACAACACACAGCTCAGAGGGAGGAACAACATACAGCTCAGAGGGAGGAACAACACACAGCTCAGAGGGAGGAACAACACACAGCTCAGAGGGAGGCACAACACAGACCGGAGGGAGGAACAACACACAGCCCAGAGGGAGGAATGACACACAGCTCAGTGAGAGGAACAACACACAGCTCAAAGGGAGGAACAACACACAGCTCAGAGGGAGGCACAACACACAGCTCAGAGGGAGGAACAACACACAGCTCAGCGGGAGGAACAACACACAGCTCAGAGGGAGGAACAACACACAGCTCAGAGGGAGGAACAACACACAGCTCAGAGGGAGGCACAACACACAGCTCAGAGGGAGGCACAACACACAGCTCAGAGGGAGGAACAATACACAGCTCAGAGGCAGGAACAACACACAACTCAGGGGAGGCACAACACAGCCCAGAGGGAGGAACAACACACAGCTCAGAGGGAGGAACAACACACAGCTCAGAGGGAGGCGCAACACACAGCTCAGAGGGAGGCACAACACACAGCTCAGAGGGAGGATCAACACACAGCCCAGAGGGAGGAACAAGACACAGCTCAGAGGGAGGCACAACACAGACCAGAGGGAGGAACAACACACAGCTCAGAGGGAGGCACAACACAGACCAGAGGGAGGAACAACACACAGCTCAGAGGGAGGAACAACACACAGCCCAAAGGGAGGCCCAACACACAGCTCAGAGGGAGGCCCAACACACAGCTCAGAGGGAGGAACAACACACAGCTCAGAGGGAGGCACAACACACAGCTCAGATGGAGGAACAACACACAGCTCAGATGCAGGCAAAACACGCAGCTCAGATGCAGGCAAAACACGTAGCTCAGAGAGAGGCACAACACAGCTCAGAGGGAGGAACAACACACAGTTCAGAGTGAATCACTACACACAGCCCAGAGGGAGGCACAACACACAGCCAAGAAGGGATTGACACAAAACATGAAGAAAAAAAACATATGATCCGTGCTGATACCTAGCTCACAAGTGACCCAATACAGTTCCTGTAGAAATCCACCGGACAGCCGAGCAAGAATTAGCGTACACAACTATCTATGCTTGTGCTGCTAAAAGAATGCCAAGAGTTAAAATTCAGTATGATTGACAAAATGTCAGACATAAATCCACCAGATGCGTGATGGATTCGAAGGCCGAATCGGCTGGGATGAAAAAGTTTCATCTCTGTAGCGATAGGTGACCCTGTAACCAATGCCAATCCAGGTTTTTCACGTCAATAAACTTTGTCGTTGCTTATCCTTTGGTTGATATTTACTGAGCCCTGCAAAGTAGGTTCAGGTTTGTTTAAGCTTTCTAGTTGTTGCCCTAGATGAGATGAGGTAGCATTTAGTCAGTGACAAAGACTTTTGGCTTTTGACAAATACTTTTTTAACTTTTGGTTTGTTTAACCGTTTTTAAAGTCACTTTATATCAGTGTGCCAGGTGACATTTATTAAATATTTCATGGATGAGAAACTTCTTGGACAAATGTCTAATGATGAACTAAACATAGAAAAATAACTCAAATGGTTTCGCGCTTCTGGAAGGCTTCATACTGTGAAGCTTCATACTCTATAAATCCATCTGACAAAAGCGAATCTGATCCGACAAAAACGAACTAATTTTATTTCATGTCTAACCCCGTTTAACGTAACAGATGTGCACTTGTTCAGGGACAGCAAATGTAGCGATATTTTCTACCGCGCACTAAATTATCATCACATCGATCACGGTTTCATCTAGCGTGACGAGCCGGAATAAGTTTAGCCTTTTGCCCCGATGGCCGTGGCAGGCGGCGAGCGCTGTTTCACTCTCCCTTCTGAGATTAGATTTATCAGCGGATTTCACCGGCTGACACTATCCAACAAGCCCTCTCACCTGAGGCATGATTGACGACCTGTTCTCGAATATGCGGCAACAGATGAATGCGCTAGCTCAAGAATTTCGTCAGTGTCAACATCGGGACCATTTGATTCTCATCCAACCCCATCTAATCAGTTAATTGGCAATTTAATTACCAAACATCCATTGAGACGGCAACTACCCGCATGACGATGCACGCTCAAACTGATTAACTCAATCAAGTAAGAGATACGTGGAGCTTTATCACCTCGCCGGCAGTAAAACTTGTCGGACAGCTTTCTCGCGTCCGATTCCAACTCTCCATTTCAGCTCGGATGGCTGCACCAGCCATTCGGTTGGCTGCGTCGTGCTCCGGTGTCGTGCCGGCGGCCACGGTGTGCGGCCGGTGTCGTGCCGGCGGTCTAGCCTGCAGGATGTTACCACCGTGACCGAGGAGCACCGACTGTGTTACCACTGCCGCCTGAGGCGTCGGCGGCAGAGGGCGTCTGGGGGTTAACCCGCCATTGACTGGGGGGCGCTTAACACCCCCCCCCCCCCCTCCCCTGATGAATTTTCGCAATAGCTGGAAAACTAAAGGCGCTATCAACGTGAAACTTCAGATACCTTCTTATGAACCATTTTTACGTCTTGTGTGCAAAAATAAAGAAATGTTGTCATTTTTTTATCTCGACTTATAGCGAATTTAGTGACGTCACTACACACGAGTTTTACACCAAAATCAGCTAAACTTTGCCAAGCCGTACAAATGCCACATTTGAAGCAAAATGCAATCGAAAAATGTCAAAAGATAGCAAATTGCAACGGCTAAAAACTGGCTATCTCTATTTTTTTAATAGTTTTTTTTACCCCCCAAAACTATAAAAAATGGGGGGAAATTATCTCAAAATCAAAATTTTCTTTAAAAAAAAAATTAAAACGGACGATATATCAGAGAACCATGTCTAGGCAACTACCATGCTAAATTTAAAACTGATATCTCCATTTTTGACTGACTTATGACATTTAAAGTATGGGTTACTTATGACGTCATATTTTGATATTGCCTTTTTTGTCTTTTATTGACTAGATACAGACAAATGAATGCCACCACTGTATTTCTGAGACAAAACTGGTCTAGAAACATGCCTTTTATGTTTAGATTTAACAATTTAAAATGTTGACCTTCGGTGACCTAAACTTGACCTGAAATTGACATTTACTTCACGTAAATGAAGTCAGATGGTAAAATGACTATCACCATCGAATTATACGTGGAAAATAACTCATAAAACATGAGTTGCATGACTTTCGTAGCTATTTTGAGCATAGTCACCTTTTGTGACCTGACTTTTACCTTGACCTTGGCCAACAATCTCTTTTTAGCTCATGCGGGATATGTATCATACCTTTGGCAGCACTTTGGATGAAACTGATCGCAATCGAAGGCTTTGGATGGAATGTAGGGCCCATAAACTCAAATGCGCCGATTTTGACCTTTGACCTGACCGTGACCTGACATTTTACCTCACTTTGACATTTTTAGCATGCTGCAGATTCGTCTCATTTAGAGCTTTCGATTGCCGCTTTGCGTGTCTCGCTGCGATCATTGGTTCGGAAGATAACCTCCCCCCTCAGTCAATGGCGTTTTGCTGAGACCCCAGTCAATACCGGGCTAATGGAGAAAATGTGTGTTGCCGGTGGTGATAGGTGCATTATGTAAATGATGTTAAAATGTTAGTGTGGTTGCCACTTTGCGAACCGTCAAGATGGTTATGGATTTCTGGGGAATTTTCCTTTGAGGCATTACAACACATGTAATTGATTAGCTGAACTTCAAAAGCAAATATATTTGAGATAGATGATGATTATTTAGTAAATCCGTCTAAAAATTAAAAGATGCCTAATGTTAAAAGAGCTGACCAAAGATCGAGAGAGCAATTACGTCGTTTATCATCGTGTAGGGTACTAGTGGCGTATAGCAGTGGTTAATCGCCACGTATCGCCATCGCCACGTATCGCCACGTATCGCCACGTAGAGTGGCCTACTGGATTACTAACAAATCCGAACACTTAGCCGGTGGCGGGTTTTATAGCTAGTTTCACTTCGGAAAACAAAAACAAAGGTACTCTGGCTCGTGTGCCAC
Organism: Chirona hameri; assembly: GCA_036785665.1. Taxonomy (NCBI): domain Eukaryota; kingdom Metazoa; phylum Arthropoda; class Thecostraca; order Balanomorpha; family Balanidae; genus Chirona; species Chirona hameri. The sequence goes on along the minus strand of JAXIVJ010018115.1, from coordinate 2,584 downwards.
CGGCACGTAAAGCGTAAAACGCTGTTTTGATGTTCCCACAATAATAACTTAACGAGAAAAACGAAAGACACTAACTGTGGCATAGGTCAACGCAGAACAGACCTTAAGTCTTATAAAATGTTTTTAACGCGTTGCACTCATTAATATTATTTTTAGAAGCGATATTATGCAGTAAAATGTTATCAACGTCCGGCTTTGTAGGGATTGCTTTGTCACCATCGTGTATTAGCTGTCATTCATGCTATCAATTATTATGTGAAAGCGCATTAACGACATGGAAAATAGCACAGGTTTGTTAAATTGATATACCTAAAATTGTGATGGTGTGTCAACAGGTGTCAGGAAATAAATGAAACGAGGAAAGGGAGATAGAAGAAGCAAATACGAATCGACAACAAATAAGGCAAAATGGCGCAGGTAAACTTCGTAGTTATTAATAAGCACCCAAATGCCGAGTGTTAAATTTTGGAAATGATGAAATTGAAATGATGAATTGTTGAATGTTATTGTTGCATTTTCCTCAAATGCACTGCACTTTAAAATATTGAAAAAATAACAAATAACTTGTGTCGTCGACGGTGATCTTCCCTTTGATGTTTTTCCATCGTATGTTTACATCACAAGACTTCGAAAATGTAGACTTCTTTAGAGCCTGTTGAAACCGAAGCCACTCCATGGTCAAAACACAATCAATTTGTCAATACCACGAAAATTCGAATGGCTGCCATCACATAGCCAGCTGAATGTTGGCCCGGCTGGATGGCGCAGGCCCAGCACTCGTGAAAATGGAGGGAAGACATCTCCGTACATGACCGCTATCGGTCTGGTTCAGAACAACTTCAGCGAAACGGCCTCCATCCGATGATGTGGCGCTGAGAATGGATTTGTTTGCAGATAAAATGTCATGACCTTAAGATTGATAAGTACTTCGCCGTGTAAATGCCATCAGCTCTTGGACCGCATGAGTCTTCACGCTTACTTGAAAAACTTCAGCCTACAATACAACTTTAATTTATTTAATCGGCGTCACATGGTAAGATATCTCGCGCCCCGGTGCAGTGTGCCTCTGAGACAACTTCGCCCTGACGGGGGTCCAAATGACCCCCCCCCCCCCCCCATCCACACTAACTCGTAAACTAAAAGGAAACGCAAATATGCGGAGAAAACGTTCGAAAGCTCTCAACAAGAACATTCGAAGTTACTATTGGGCATTGTTTCTCTCAGGTCAATATTGAGGTCACTAGAGGTCATCAAAAGTCAAATTTTCCCAGCTTAGGAGTTTGCTCCAGAAGCCCCCCCCCCCCAAATATATCAGGAACTATGATAGCTAGGAACAAACGGAATAAGCAATCGAAGGCTATTGAAACATGCAATCACCTTTGGCCTCGAATTTTAGCTCAGGTCAATAGTTTAGGCTCCAGAGGTCACCAAAGGTCACGGCAGCATTTTCTTCAAAAGTTTTTTCGTGAATAAATATGTTATCTATTGAATATAGAAACATAATTGTAACGCTATCGTGTTTGCCTCGTCCAGACGCTTCGAATCATATACACGATGACCGGATTAGAACAAGTTCAAAATTTGACCTCAGGTCAAGGTCATTTCACGCTGCCGTTTTCACGCTATTCCCGAAAAACCTCCGGGGGTCAAAATGACCCCCAGGGCTGCAAAAACATCCCGACCTCATGGATACAGTCGGAGATCAAATGGACCTTCTGTTTCCTGACATGGAGACAAAGTGTTGTCCAAACATATTCACTGGCATTCTGTGAGACAAAATCAAACTATTTGGAATCAGCTTCATTGCCATTGTCACCTTGCCATAGGGCCATACATTCTTACCCAAATGTAATATGTTTTGCATAGAATCAAGGCCGTGGGCGGAGTGGCGATGGGTTGCTAGCACGTGTCTGGTGAGTTAGGCTGATGGACGCATTTTCTTTTTGTTTCAAATTATTTGTTTGTAGGAAAGGATTTGTATATGTATGCTCGTTGTATGTTTTCATTTGATGGAGAAAGTCAAAAGTCTGTGGGTGGTTCTTGCAAATATTTAGTATATCATATTCCAAAAGCAAATACTCCGTGACAAGTTAGAGAACAGCAGGAGAAATTATAGATGCTCGTTCCTGAAAACACGTGGCATAGAAACTGCTAGAAGATATAAAATCGTTTTCTATCCGGAGACCAAGGTCCGGAGACCAGTTTGTCATAACAGCATTTAGTCGGGGACACACTGGTGTTTTTGTCCACCCCTGATGCCCCCCACCAGGACGAGGGATATAGCATAAACACTGACAAGACTTATCAGGGCATGAGTGGTGTGGAAGCATGATGGTGAACGTTTTTGACTACAGGACGCTGTGATGCAATGACCGCCGGTTTTAAGATGAAGTGAACCAGAATATTAACCGATATTGCAGACCAAGGGCGCCGATCGTAGTTCGTTAGCATTCTTCCCCATCAATGATTAACTCGGGTGGTTTTCGCAGGTGAGCTAACGCAACTTGCAAACAACGAGGCTAAGTTTTCTGAGTGCATTAGCGAACAGCTCATCAGTCTTTGAGTCAGTGTGTTTTTCTCGCAC
>JAXIVJ010018114.1:0-17500 GCA_036785665.1 Chirona hameri | reverse complement strand
CAGGTGTTACGCAAGGTGGGGCGGGGGCAAGCGAGGGAGGGGGGGTCTGGCAGAGACCTTGGTTGTGCTATCTGGTGATGAACCGGGGACTGTTTGCTGGCTGTTTGCTGGCTGTTTTGCTGGGCTGGTTTGCTGGCTGTTTGCTGGTGTTTGCTGACTGTTTGCTGGCTGTTTGCTGACTGTTTGCTGGCTGTTTGCTGGCTGTTTGCTGGCCTGTTTTGCTGGCTGTTTGGCTTTGGCTGTTTGCTGGCTGTTGCTGGCTGTTTGCTGGCTGTTTGCTGGCTGTTTGCTGGCTGTTTGCTGGCTGTTTGCTGGCTGTTTGCTGGCTGTTTGCCTGGCTGTTTGCTGGCTGTTTGCTGGCTGTTTGCTGCTGTTATGGGCGATGTGTGTCCTTTCGAGAGACGAGTGTTCATTTCGAATTTGGTAGTAGACATGACATTGCACAATTCAAGCAGGGCCAGAACGTAAATTTAATAGCTGCACGCTGAATCAGCGCCTTTATCTTGTACCAGAGCTGTATTGGATGCGCCCGTGCTCCCTCGTCTTATTGTTTGGCTCGGACATTAACCGAATCCTGTGCGGTGCCGGACGGACGTCCGGCTGCGGCTGCCAGCTCTCCTGACGCTGTGTCTGTCCTGCCCCTCTGTCCAGCTGGCGGGGGGTGGGAGGGGCGCGCCGGCAGTGTCGAGCCGGCCAGCAGCGGCAGCCAGCGGGCCAGCGTGCCGCCGCCTCCCAGCGTCGACTCACTGCGGCAGGCGCTGGTCCACTCTACGGCAAGGTAAGACGACCGGCCGACCAGCTACCGGCTGACAGCCGCAGTCTCCGAGATGGGAGAGCGAGAATGGGGAACGAGATGGGAGACCGAGATGGGATACCGAGATGGGAGACCGAGATGGGAACGAGATGGGAGACCGAGATGGAGACCGAGATGGAGACCGAGATGGGATACCGAGATGGGAGACCGAGATGGGAACGAGATGGGAGACTGAGATGGGAACGAGATGGGAGACCGATATGGAGACGAGATGGGAACGAGATGGGGAGACCGAGATGGTAGACCGAGATGGGAGACCGAGATGGGAGACCGAGATGGGAACGAGATGGGAACGAGATGGGAGACCGAGATGGGATACCGATATGGGAACGAGATGGGAGACCGAGATGGGAACGAGATGGGAACGAGATGGGAGACCGAGATGGGAACGAGATGGGAGACCGAGATGGGATACCGAGATGGGATACCGAGATGGGATACCGAGATGGGATACCGAGATGGGAACGAGATGGGAACGAGATGGGAGACCGATATGGGAGACCGAGATGGGAACGAGATGGGAGACCGAGATGGGAGACCGAGATGGGAGACCGAGATGGGATGCCGAGATGGGAATCGACAGAGACTGGAATGGGGACCGGTATGGTGCCGCATTTACGACCGACTCGGAGAGTATGGACACTGATGTTGGATAGGGTTGCAAACTCCAAGACATGCATATGTATACATATATGTATATGTATATGTATATGTATATGTATATGTATATGTATATGTATATGTATATGTATATGTATATGTATATGTATATGTATATGTATATGTATATGTATATGTATTTGAATATGTATATGTATATGTATATGTATATGTATATGTATATGTATATGTATATGTATATGTATATGTATATGTATATGTATATGTATATGCATATGCATATGTATATGTATATGTATATGTATATGTATATGTATATGTATATGTATATGTATATGTATATGTATATGTATATGTATATGTATATGTATATGTATATGTATATGTATATGTATATGTATATGTATATGTATATGTATATGTATATGTATATGTATATGTATATGTATATGTATATGTATATGTATATGTATATGTATATGTATATGTATATGTATATGTATATGTATATGTATATGTATATGTATATGTATATGTATATGTATATGTATATGTATATGCATATGCATATGCATATGCATATGCAGATGCAGATGCAGATGCAGATGCAGATGCAGATGCAGATGCAGATGCAGATGCATATGCATATGCATATGCATATGCATATGCATATGCATATGCATATGTATTTGTATTTGTATTTGTATTTGTACATGGCTCGGCGGCGGCTGATGCTCCGCTGGTGCTGTCAGTGCTTCGTTCAACCAATGGTGCATAGTCTGCCCGGTCCGCCGCAGGTGAACGCTTGGCTGATTCACTTTTACCCCACGAAGAGAGCCATATTTGCCCCTTTTTCGATTGACTCTTGCTCCTCTCTCTGTGTGTGTGTGACCTCTGCTGCCCTCTGCTGAAGTTTTCTGCTGCCCCCCCCCCCGTCTCCCCGCTGGTGACCAGTGACGTCACTCTGTCCTGATAATTCCTCTGCTGTATCACGTCCGTCTGCCGCTGCCCTGGCCGTCACCAGCGGGCAGCGACTCCGCTAGTAACCCAGACTCGGCTCGTGCCGCAGCCTCGTGCTCGAGCGTGGCGTCCTCTGGAGGCTCGCCGCCGCCGGACCGCCGCTCGGCCCGTTCGCCGCTGCCGCCACTGCCCGACCTGGAGCAGCTGTACGCCAAGGTGAAGAAGACGCCGCGGCCGCCCACCGCCGGCTCGCCGCCACCGCCACCGCCCCCGCCCCCGCCCGAGCCCGTCTACCAGGCCGCCGAGCTGCCGCCGCCCGTCAACTACAGCGACTTTGAGGTTAGTTCCGGGGTGGTGGGGAGGAAAGAGGCTTTGCTTGAAGTGAAGGTGCTGTAATGGGACACTAACCGCTATTCTAGCCGCTAGATGTCAGGGCTGTGCGTGTGCATGAAAACAAACTTGTGTTGTCAATAGTGGCGCACTTGCTTCAAACGCGTTTTAAAAGCGTTTTTCACCATTCGATTCCAACTAGTCTGAAACGGTGCCGTTTTTAGTTTTGTCCCCCCTAGTCCACCATAAGTGGACTAAGGTAGACTAAGGCACCACAACTTTTAGTACCAATTTGCAGCCGACTCCATGCTCCGAAACTATGGGACCGATCTGGGCGATTTCTTCACCATTCGATCCGGCGTGGTCTGAAACGGTGCCGTTTTGAGTTTTATACAGCTTGGTCTACTCTAAAGTGGACCCAATTGGCCAAAACCGCCCAAAACCGTTCCCGACGAGCCCATGCTCCGAAACTATGGGACCGATCTGGTCGATTTCTTCCCCATTCGATCGGGCGTGGTCTGAAACTATCAACCGTGGCCAACCTCAACCCCAAACAGCCAGCAAAAATCGCCCAATTCAATAGTGCGACGTATTTTGACCTAGGACCTGCGCCACTAAATATTGTCTGTTGTCACGCTGCTGCCATCCACCGCCCCAACAAAGAATCTTTCGATGTTGGTGTTCCATTGATTAATACGTTTTGTGACGTGGCGATGTGACGCGGCGATGTGACGTGGCGATGTGACGCGGCGACGTGACGCGGCGATGTGACGCGGCGATGTGACGCGGCGATGTGACGCGGCGATGTGACGCGGCGATGTGACGTGGCGATGTGACGCGGCGATGTGACGTGGCGATGTGACGCGGCGATGTGACGCGGCGATGTGACGCGGCGATGTGACGCGGCGATGTGACGCGGCGATGTGACGCGGCGATGTGACGTGGCAATGTGACGCGGCGACGTGACGCGGCGATGTGACGCGGCGATGTGACGCGGCGATGTGACGCGGCGATGTGACGTGGCGATGTGACGTGGCGATGTGACGCGGCGATGTGACGCGGCGATGTGACGCGGCGATGTGACGCGGCGATGTGACGTGGCAATGTGACGCGGCGATGAACTCTGTTCCTCTATTGAAGTAAGCGATCTTGGCCGGTTGACTGGTTTGGACAGAACTTGCTCTGAAAATGATTACAGCTGTGAACAGGCCATTTTCCTGCGTTTTATTTCTTCTTTATATTTACTATTCTTTCCATTGTGCACGCAGATCTTGTTTTAGTGTTGGCTCACGTCTTTAGCTCGACTGTCACCACTGTCACCACTGACTTCACTGTGTTTTCAGGTGGTACGGGACCCCATCCGGCGGTCACGACCGGTCGTGCGCCGCGAGTCTAGCCTCGACCCCAACTACGAGTCGATCGAGACCCGCTCGCGGCGCGAGGCCGCCGACGATGCCGACGATGACCCGGAGGAGGCCGGATACGACCGCGTGCGGCGTGTCGACTCCGCGGCCGGCGGCGGCGGCTCGGACGATGGAGCGGGGTACGCGCGGGTGCAGCGTCCGGCGGCCGGCGGCAGCGGAACGGCCGACGGAGCGGGGTACGCGCGTGTGCAGCGGCCGGCGGCCGGAGGCAGCGGGACGGCCGAGCCCGCGCCGCCGCGTCGCCGCGAGCACCACTACGAGCGTGTCCGTCGCCGACGCGACGAGGACCCGCTCTATGAGAAGATCAGCAGCAGCCCGGCGGCCAGTGAGGTGTATGATGAGATCCGGTGGCCGCGCGGGCCGCGGCCGCAGCCGCCCTCTGACGCCGAGTCTTTCTACGAGTCGGTGCGCTTCGGCAGCGAGCTGGATCCGGATCCGAACTATGAGATGTTGCCGGGGAAACCGGGCAGTGATACGGACGAGCTCTACTCGTGTATCTGGGACCGGCGCGGGGCGGAGGATCCGTACGCCAGCATCAAACGCTCCGACTCGCCGCCGTACGAGAGCATCGCGCGACCGCCACCAATCGACTCCGACTCGGACTCGGATACGATCGGGTACGAGAGCGTGCGCGCTGCGCCGTCCTCGGCGGCGGGAAGCTCAAACCATGAGGACCGCGCCACACCGTCGGCGGCCGCCACTGCCACCGCCACCGTCGTCGATCTCAGCCAGCTGTACGCAAAGGTGCAGAAGGTACAGCGGCAGACAAGAGGACAGCCGACGGAGGTAGCGCCACCTATACCGGACGCGCTGTGGACGGTGGCGCCATCTGATCCGGACGACAGCGGCGCCGTGGTGCGTATGGACAGCAGCAGTGCCAGCACTTCGCAGTACACGAGCGCGTCCGAGGCGGGCACGCCGCTGTTACCGAAGCGCCTCGACGATCTGGGCTCGCCTCGCCGGCGACGCTCCACAACCAGCGTCGACAGCGGCTCTGTAACCCAGTCGGAGCGGGACGAACTGATGCCCCATCCGTGACTGCCCAGAGGCAGGCGGCTGGGTGGGTCTGTGGAGGCCGAGATTCCTGCGTTGTGAGTGTGTTTCACGTGTATAATTTACTATTTTTGAATGCTGTTACGTCTGTTGCTTGTTAGGAATGTGTGGCGCGTGTTGTGGGCGCCGAATCGTGTGATCGAACAAGTGAAGCTTTACCCTGGCCCGAGTCTCGGGGTCGGACTCGGGCTCTGCCTCATGCCTCGAGAGTTCAATTGAGAAGCTATAATGTTGCGCCATGCGGCAGTCCTCCGAGTGTTTCCCCGCTAGATCGCAGTGCTTTGTAAGCGTCACATTCCGGTGAAGTACGCTTGATTTCATAGTGAGTGTTGCGTGAGTGTTGAATTATTTATCACATCAGCACTCCCGATGACGGAGCTGGACTGTGCCCATCGTGATCGATGATCGGGTGGCCTCGCCGGCAGTGGAGTAAACAGCGGCATCGGCGCATTGTCTTGGCCTCTGCTCGCGGGCCGCTCCAATGAGATACTTAACAGATATAGAGCTATAGATATGTTTCTCGGGCCAGTCCAGCCGCCGGTGTCCATATATTGTCGATAGATTGTTATACGCCACGCGCCACGCTTATAGGATTTTGAGAAACTTTTGCGGCACTACCAATACTTGTGAATGCTGGCGGTCGTCTGAGTACGGTGTGCGTGTGCGGAGCTTCTGTGCTGGCCAGTCAGTGTTGCCCGGGAGCTTCTGTGCTGGCCAGTCCGTGTTGCCCGGGAGCTCCTGTGCTGGCCAGTCAGTGTTGCCCGGGAGCTTCTGTGCTGGCCAGTCAGTGTTGCCCGGGAGCTTCTGTGCTGGCCAGTCCGTGTTGCCCGGGAGCTTCTGTGCTGGCCAGTCCGTGTTGCCCGGGAGCTCCTGTGCTGGCCAGTCAGTGTTGCCCGGGAGCTTCTGTGCTGGCCAGTCTGTGTTGCCCGGGAGCTTCTGTGCTGGCCAGTCAGTGTTGCCCGGGAGCTTCTGTGCTGGCCAGTCCGTGTTGCCCGGGAGCTTCTGTGCTGGCCAGTCCGTGTTGCCCGGGAGCTTCTATGCTGGCCAGTCCGTGTTGCCCGGGAGCTTCTGTGCTGGCCAGTCCGTGTTGCCCGGGAGCGTTAGCCGACAGCCGGTTGACGGTGGTTGGTCGCGGCGAGGAGTGCTCCTCTTCCTCAGCAGCGCGCCGCAGCCCAGTGGCAACGGGACGGGGCGGCTGTGATTCAGCTCAGTGTTCCAATGCCCCGCCGCCGCCGCACAGTCGCCGCCGCCACAGTCTTACAATGCACCGTCGCCGCTGCTGCGTCTGACGGGGCGGTGGCTGGTCATATGTGGCACTCCCGTAACAGCGAATGGCTGGTCATCTGTGGCACTCCCGTAACAGCGAATGGCTGGTCATCTGTGGCACTCCCGTAACAGCGAATGGCTGGTCATCTGTGGCACTCCCGTAACAGCGAATGGCTGGTCATATGTGGCACTCCCGTAACAGCGAATGGCTGGTCATCGGTGGCACTCCCGTAACAGCGAATGGCTGGTCATCTGTGGCACTCCAGTAACAGCGAATGGCTGGTCATCTGTGGCACTCCCGTAACAGCGAAAGGGGGATGACCGGTACTAACCACTGCATTTAGCCGGACTTGTGCTTACGGCACCTCGTCATGACACGGCACCTCGTCGCCAGCTAATAGACTCCTTTTATTCTTGTAGTTTGCGTTTATTTGGAGGCGTGCGGAGGCCCAGTGGGAGAGAACGAGAGAAACAGATATATATATATATATATATATATATATATATATATATATATATATATATATATATATATATATATATATATATATATATATATATATATATATATATATATATATATATATATATATATATATATATATATATATATATATATATATATATATATATATATATATATATATATATATATATATATATATATATATATATATATATATATATATATATAAATAGATATCAATTTATTGGTAAATTTTATAATATTTGGATAAGTATTTCAATAAACTAATACATCTATGGCAAATTTTCACCGTGACAGAAGCGAAGAATATCTGTTTGTTTACTTTTGTCTGTTAAATACGTAATATCGCACCTCATGTGTAGGATCTCCAGAAATATGCACCTCTACCTGCAATTTGCACCTCCACTGTCGCTTTGATCCCAGAACCACAGTCAAGCCGATCCTCCGCAGTTCAGCGTTTCGTTTATCGGTGACCTCTGACCCTTCCACTGCCCGTTTGTGAGGCGGGCAGCTATTGGTTGACACAGGGTCTTTACTATCATCTCTACTACGATGGATAGCCTCTACTCGAGGACCCGGTAAATGCGAGCTACTACGCCCGATGCTTTGCCGGCGTGGGCTTACAACTCTCCCATCAGAGGCGACAGGCCTACCATGTACAATGTGTTCTCTTTGAATGACCGCGATCGTATTGCTTTTTATCGTGTTTACACTGTGCTTTTGTATTCAGATATCACTACACATGTACTCTGACTGGATACGTAAAAGCCACAACGTGGATGTATCTTAATCCTCGCCCTACAGGCTCCCTCCTGAGGTTTTTCATGAATAACTTTTTACACATGCAGTGCATCTTGCTGAAAGTTTTGGTAGCTCAGTTTACAACAATTATACGAATGCTGTAAAAATTTAATTGAAATTAGTTTGTTAGTTTGGGAGATAATCATGTTTTGATGACGTCATGTTGGTAAAGAATGAGAAATATTGGGAAAATCGTAGAAAACAGAGTTTTAAAGCAAATTGCAAACGAAAGCTACCAAAGATATGAAATGACATTTGCTTTAAAATGGCAATCCCGGATTTTCAAAATTTTGAGTTTTTGACCCCTAAAATAAAACAAAACTTATTTTTGGGAAAAATCCCCACAAAAAAAAATCAAAGATATTAAAAAACGGAATATATGTGAGAGAACTCAGTATGGACAATATTCCTTCTAAATTTAAAAGCAATATCCTCATTTTTGACTGAATGATGGCTCCCTAAGTGTAAGAAACTGATGACGTGATTTAAAAAAAATGGAAAAAATGACAAGATACGAACAAATAATTACCTTTTTTGTATTTCTGAGCCAAAACTGGTCTAGGAACATGCCTTTTTATTTACATTTATCAATTTCTAATTGTTAGGGTTTCTGAAGAGCAAAATCGCTGTTCTGGACGTGGTAAATCCGAGGTCATTCACTTGACCTGGAAGGTACCTTGTTGACCTGAAACCTAAACATCGCATACTGTTAGATTCCTCTCATGACAGGAAACATGCTGGTTCTTACTGCATTGCTCTAAGTTGTTTGGTTTGGAAGTTAACAGGGTTTGGAAGCCTGTCAGCCCCCCCCCCCCCGTAGGGCGAAGGTGAAAAAAGCTCCCGTAGGGCGAGGGTTAATACATGACTTTGACTTTGATTTTTACTTTGTAATGCTATTTCGATGGTGAGTCAAACGTGATTTGATCAAACAAATACTTTGATTCTTTGAAACGGAAAGAATCATTTCTCAAAATGGTTATCCATGAATCAAACGGTGACTGAATCATTCATATTCCAAAAATTAATCGTGATTGAAGCCTTCCAAAAAGGTGAATCAATAACCAGTCTGATGACACCAAAGGCCAAATTTGGGTCATTTATATCGGTGTCCTCTACAAAACTGTCTGTAGCTCGAGAACTATAAGACCAACCATGCACGAAAAACATTTAAAAGAAAATATATTTTCCTGTCTGCTAAATTTCACCGAAACTTGACCTCAGATCAATATTCAGGTCAGGGGAGGCAACTGAAGCTTCACAACCATGATTGAGTTGCGTTGTTTGAGCCATTAGAGTATGACATAAACCATTTTTAAATCCGCCTGTTTATTCTGGAACGCCAGGTATATTAAGAAAATATGTACTTCGAAAGTTGTGTTGAAGATGGATATAGGGTTAACCACATAAAAACACGATTTGACTCCTTATATTTATATTTTTCTTTTCACAGAGGTTCTCTTATCACGGGCGCAGTATTGCAAACAATCCAGAGCGAAGAACATTTTCCTTGTGATATACATAACATTAATTCTCATAAACAATGGGTACACTCAGAAAGTTCAAGTGTATGACACTATTAGAACTTCTTTTGCATTTCAACATCGGACTTAACACAAATATGCAACGACTCGAGTGTATGCTGAGTTCCTCTCCCATCCTGTGACACATAGTAACACCAACATGTAATACACGATATCGTGTAACAAATAACAAAACATCGATATCGCATTCTGCAGTAACAAAAGGAAGACTAGATAACTGAGTATAAGTATTTACTTTGATTAGGTTTACTTTGTAAGCCCGCATTAACACGCGCCCTGGAGGGCCTCTGATAATTACACGCCCTGGAGGGGGGGGGGGGGCGGATTTCGCCCACCCCCCTATGATCTCGAAACCACGCAGCGTAGCGACAAGCGGGAAACGCCGTTAGATAGCTCGAGACAAGCTCTTTCGAAAGTATTTCGTTATTTTTTTTTCAGGTCAATATTGAGGTCACCAGAGGTCATCAAGGGTCAGATTGTCAAGTTTTCAAGACTTCGGTTCGAATACCCCCAAATATCTCGGGAACTATGATAGTTAGCAGCACACGGAAAAAAGCAATCGAAAGTGATTGAAAAATGCAATGGACATAGGTGTCCTCAGATTTGAGCTCAGGTAAATAGTTTAGGCTCCAGAGGTCATCGAATGTCAAAAAGGTGATTTTGTTTTCAAAATTGTTTTCCCCAAATAACATTTACCTAATAAAGATAAAGCAATAATGTTTACGCTATCGCGTGTGTCTTGTCAAGGCGCTTCGAATCATATTCATGGTGACCTGGTTAGGTCAACTGAGAAATTTGACCTCAGGTTAAGGTCAAGTGGTGACCCAAGTTGGTCATGTTGCATATTGGGAGACGTGTCTCGACGAGACAAACATATTGGTACCGTTTTCTCTTCTCTATCTTCATTATGTCGATAGTTATTGCTAAAACCGTGTTGGCAGTCACAAAATTGACCTGACCTTAGGTCACCGATATCAGAAATCCGAGATAAACAAATTGTTGGTATCTATGACCTTATGAAGTCCTGCAAGATTGAAACCGATCGGCGTAAAACTGTGGCTGTGGTACTACTTCAAACATTTTGGAGCTGAGGTCATCACGTGACCTGGTCTGGTGACCTGACCTGAGATGACCTGAGGCCAAGAATTTTACATAATGCGGGAAGTTCATTTCTAAACAGGTGTACAAAAAACGGCGGCGCTGCGCCCCGCCGTTTTTACGCTATCCTCTAAAAACCGGAGGGGTGGGCGGATTTCGCCCCCTCCAGGGCGCGTGTTAACCATTACCCAGTGCTGGTCTGCGGGTGTATGAACACCCTCTATCCGTTAACGTGACAAGAAAGCGGCCATGCTTAGCAGCGCAAAATTTACCAATGGTGATTGAGTTATAAGTTATTGATCACATTAAGATTCAATTTGAAGTAATTTTAGAACAATACCAGGGTTAGTTTCAATGAGTAATGGTACAAAGAGTGCAAATTACCATTTAAATGGACGGTTCGATCGACAGCCTTGAAACATTCTGAACTGCTTGTACCAGTCAACATACAATCTATGCCAATAATTGTCCATTAGTTCAAGGTGAGTGAAATTAGGTGAGCCAGTGACAAATGATATTTCGCATGGATGGTAGTTTTGTACGTTTCTAACGCTTTTCGGGGTAAACAAAAACTTGTCAGTCGTAATAAGCTATAACCGCATGACGTATTATGTAGCTTGAAAGAAGACTAGAGCAGGCTAGGGTCGGGAGAAAGTAAAGATGCAAAATTTGACCCAAAAAGCATTATTAGTGGCTCTGAAGACCAAGTGGTGAAATGATCCATAGGTTACTCATCATGAGCTGAGACTGAGGCTGCATGACTTATTCTTTCGGTATAGTGAGCTCATCCTTCACAGCCTGACACCATTCTACTCCTGCGACCACGAGCTCTCGAAGTCCCTTTGCAGCTGGTTCATCCAGACCGAGTGGTCCACTTCCCATTCATCGTTGTTCAGTCCTCTGCCCGACGAGTTGAGTTCATTGATGGTGTAGGCGACGAAGCCGACCACTCCTACCACGACGACGATAGCAACTACCGCAGCAATAGGGCCTGAGGACGAGAGCGTTAGAACCATGTTAGCACTTTATACCTACCTAAGTACTATCAAATCACAACCACATACCATCTTCCATGACATTTCGCAGATGTATATACTTGGACAGCAAGGATGTTTGTACAATACAATGCACTTTTTCCAAACATAAAATATGACTTTGGTCAATGCCATCATTAGCCAATTTCACAGAGGATAATTGTGAGACACTTTTCAAAAACTTTTTAAAATGTTTTGAAAAGTTTCGACGATCCATTCCTTCCCATTCCATCTTTTACATGCGATTTTCTGCCTAGAGATGTCCCTCAGAATTTTGTAATATGTTTGTAAGAATATAATATGTTGACAAAATTACGGTTTGGTGGTAATTAGCAATACAAGTATTGAAAGGTCAGTTGTGATCTCCACCGACTGAAACTTTTCAAAACTTCAGAATGATTCAGAAAGATTCTGTGGTGTGTGACGCTATTGGACGCTATAGACCCGCAGCCAAATCCGGCGGCCTGGTTGTGCGGCTTGGCTTTGTCCATGTGCATTGTGCGTGCGGCACGCGGGTTGGAAGCGGCGTCAAATTGATGCTGGCACATAACTGCGCATGCGCAGACCGACCTGTGATCCATGACGCTGCCAGATGTAGTAACTAGTATGACGGTATGCTGAACTGCACAAATGGGCTCTTGACGTATATTTTCTTTAAAAACGGTCAATTTGGTATCATCAACTTGTTATGAGCTCAATACATGTTTCCATAACTATTGAATAGTGATAATATTGCCTAAATCAGTAATTTATTTCTTGTAATGTATAATATACTAATACTTTTATACCAAGACTTTTTAAAACTTTTCAGACATTTTCAGAATCGTTTCAGCGCAATAACCCTTCGTGAAAACGGCTATTATTAATCTATATGATTGGTTTGGCAATCGATCATTTGCTGATGATGCCTTGAAGGAGACCTGTTTGGTGGATGTTTCATTTATTTTGGCAAATATATGACAAATAGCTTCGAGTGAATTTGTATTGGTGCACATATGCAACAAAGCCAACTTCGTATCAAAATAATAATTAGTTGGATATGTATTCATGTCATGATGGTTGTGGCAAACGTACCCGATAAAGAAACGTGAGGTCATTGTGGCAAACACGATTGATTCCTTAAAAAGATAACGGAGTTTGCATACTCAACTGACACATACCACGTCTAATCTTACCGATTGCATCGAGTCTTCCCAAAATTCCTGCGATGCCCTGGCGCCGGTTTGTTTCGAACAATCTGTCGAGCGAGCTGCAACAACGAAAAGGTGCATTGCATCTTGTATATTTTGATGTATGATTCTACATATAAATATACATGACACACACATGAGTACACACTCAATCAGCAGCATTCTGACAGGTGGTGAAAATGGAATAACGATATTATGTATTAGGGAGGTCAAATGTTAAAAACATCAAAGCAAACATAAACAAAATCTCCCCCGGCCAGTGACGGCGCTCTTGCGGCCAGTGACGCCGCCCAGGCCAGTGAGGGCGCCCCCTGCCGTAGACGGCGCGTCTACGGCCCGTGACAGCGCCCCGGCCAACGAAGGCGCCCCTCCGATCAGTGACGGCGCCCCTCCGGCCAGTGAAGACACCCTCCTGCCAGTGATGGCGCCCCTCCGGCCAGTGACCATGCCCATCCGGCGAGTGACGGCGCCCCTCCGGCCATGGTGACGGCGCCCCTCCGGCCAGTGACGGCGCCCCTCCGGTCAGTGACCGCGCCCCTCCGGCAAGTGACAACGCCCCTCCGGCGAGTGACAGCGCCCCTCCGACCAGTGACGGCGTCCCTCCGGACAGTGACCGCGCCTATCCGGCGAGTTACGGCGCCCCTCCGACTAGTGACTGCCCCTCTCCGGCCCGTGACGGCGCCCCTGCGGCCAGTGACGGGGGGGGGGGGGGGCGCCTCTCCTTCCGTACGGTGCGGAATCTCCTTCCGCACGGTACGGAAGGAGAGCAAATTTGCAAAAATGCTTACAATTTTTTTGTCAATATTGGTGGCGCTCATGTCGATCGGGTGGTGCCCCTAAGGCAATGACCTGGTCCTTTGTGAATTTCTTCGCACGCCACTGCCGCCAACATGTGTGTGCGCCCCTATGCCAATGAGGGCCCAAGCTCATGTGCGCCCCTCTCCCAAAATGTGGCGCCCCCTTCATAACAGGTGTGATGGCGGGAAGATGCCTTTCGAGGGCGGCATAAAGCGCTCTGAGGGCGGCAAGATGCCTTCCTAGGGCGGCAAGATGTCTTCCGAGGGTGTCAAGATGTCTTCAAGATGTCATTCTAAGGGCGGCATAATGCCTTCTGAGGGCGTCAGAATGTCTTCTGAGGGTGGTAAGACGTCTTCTGAGGGCGGTAAGACGTCTTCTGAGGGCGGCATAATGCGCTCTGATGGCGGGAAAATGCCTTCCGAGGGCGGAACAATGCCTACCAAGGGCGGCATAATGCGCTCTGAGGGCGGCAATATGTTCCGAAGGCGGCAAGATGTCTTCCGAGGCCTTCCGAGGGCGGCAAGACGTCTTCTGAGGGCGGCATAATGTGCTCTGGGGGCGGCAAGATGCCTTCCAACTTCCAAGGACGACATGGTGCCTTTCGAGGGCAGCAATATGTCTTTCGAGGGCGGCATGATGCCTTCCAAGGGCGGCAAGATACCTTCCGGGGGCGGCATAATGCGTTGTGACTGTGCAGTCGGCGCCCCTGCATTCCTCGCGGGAGAGGGGGGCGCCCCTGCGAGTGCAGGTATCGCCCCTCAAGTCGTGCACCCCTTTGTATCGGAAATGAGGCCCCTTTTGGACTGGAGATGACGATCCTAACAGCTGTATCCCTCTCCGGAAATGTGCTTTCTGGTTGTGCGCCTGGGCCGATCACCACTGTACCTGTCATGATGCACCGAAGCGATCGGTACCATTCTTATGTCTGTTCGATTTACCGTTTGCAAGTTATTGGCTGATGTTTCCTTTCCTTCCTTGATAAGCTTTCCTTTAATTATTTTCTTCATTGTGAATTTTGTTTACTACCCAAACCTTCAGTGCTGTGAATATGTGGAGTGAAATGCATCGAGTGGTAGTCGATATGATCCTTTAACCCGCGTCCCGCTGGGGTCGACAGCCGAACGCGCCCCGCTGGGGGGGGGGGGGGGGGGGGGGGGTACATATTACCCTTCCCTCGTATCTTCCGAACTAATGACCGCAGTGACACGCACAAGACGGCGATCGAAAGCTCCCAATGAGACGAATATATCGGATACCCGAAATTCTTAAAACAATGTCACATGACAGGTCAAATCAGGTCAAAGGTCAAAATTGAGGAATTTGAGTTTTTAGGCCATACTTTTCATCCAAAGCCTTAGATTGCGACTATTATCGCACAAGGTGTTCTCAAAGGTATAATGTAATGCATTTCCCGTATAAGCGAAAGTGAACTTGTAAGCAAAGGTCAAGGTCAATGTCAGGTCACAAAAGGTCACAGGTCTACGAAAGTCATGCGACACATGCTGTATGGGTTATTTTACACGTAACATTCGATAGTAGCAGTCATTTTCACAACCTGACCCCATATAATGGCCCTCAGGTGGATCGAGTCAGGTCACAACAAGGACAACATTTGAAATTGATTAATATAAATACAGAAGACATGTGTCTAGAGTTGACGTCATGAGTTACTTATACTTAGGGAGCCATAAGTTAGTCAAAAATAAAGATATTACTTTTAAATTTGGTTTGGGTATCGTCCATAGTTGGTTCGCTAACATATATTCCGGTTTGTTGAATATCTTTAAAAAAAGATTTTGTGGGAAAAAAAGCTTTTTTGATTTTTTTTTGTATGTCAAAAACCCCAAATTTCGCACATCCGAGATAGCCATTTTTAAGAGAATGTCATTTCCGTTCTTTTCACGTTTTTGTTTTGCAATTTGCATCAACACTTGATTTTCTACTCATAGTTTTCAAGTTATTGAGAAAATCCGGGCGGGAGGGGGGGGGGGGGGGGGCTATAATTTACCCTCCCCCAGCGGAGCGCGGGTTAATTTAACTAGTCGCTCATTAGTCAGGAATATGTCCCATGTCGATGTGCAATGCGCAGCCCTTGCATGAGCGTGCCGCTGTGCGGGTGTATGTTTGAAGTTGTCAAAGCTGTATTTTTTTCGATTAAAAAAAAAAAAATTGCCCACTGCGTAACGTCGACATTTATGTCTTGATTCATCGATATAATTCGTCTATATGTAATTATAACTCGTCGATACATGTTTGACCACCATTGACCGGGCATTGCAAATGTCTTCCCATCAGCAATAACGCTGTTTCGCGACGCTTTGAAAACTTTTTCTGGCATAAAACCCATTCTTCCAATATGGAAGGATTGGTAGTAAGTTCAATTGCTATTTTTATGTGAAAGAGGGGCCGGAAAATTAAGCAAGTGAAATCCAGGAAGTTCATGGGAGTTGCGCCCCTCTAGGCCGTGGCGCCCCCTCCTCTGGGTATGACGCCCCCCTGGCAGTGGGCCCAACCCACTTTTCAGAAGGTAGCGACGCCTCTGTACACAGCATTGATTCTCATAAAAGACATGACAAAGTGACGCTACCCACCAACCACACTAGTATGACAAACTTCTCTGTTGAACTTACCCCTGGTTTGTGGAAGGCCTGGAGTCGTAGTTGTTGTCATGGTGATAGCCACTGGGTGCTGATTGGGCTACCGGCTGTTGCTGGTAGAAGCCCTGATCAGCAGAGGCAGTGGCCACCATCGCCAGCAACAGGCAGAAGGACAGCTTCATGGTGATATCTGAAACGGACATACGGCATGTTAGTGATATAAAATACAGTCCGGCATCTCTAAAATTACATCAGTTCTGACCTACATCGTCCCAACTCCGATCAGCATTGATGACCATTGAGCCGAAACATGACACCCAATCAACGGTGTCATGACCAACTGGACAGAAGACATTTGTACTGATGGGTATTCGACTAAAGAAGCACGCTGACCCTAAATATTGAATTTCTACTAAAACACTGGCTTATGAAAATATCCGTCACTTCCATGTGTAATCCTTACTGAACATTTTTCAAGGCACCATTTTAAATGATACAATTGGATAACAATGACAACAAAATATATCGCCAAGTAATCGCGATTGACGCGGTCAATCACTGTTCAATGTACAGCCCGTTTTTACTATTGTCGCAACACTATCACACCGTAAACGTCCTTTGCAGAGCAGCACCTCAACACTGGGAACGTGCAACACCATTCCAGCGCTGGAATGGGCTGCTGCAGAAGCTAGCGCAGCAGCTATAACCGGCTTAGTGCCACGGAGCTGCACAAGACTTCTGCTGTGGCACTTTTTCCTCTCTGCAGCCCAGAGGTGCAGTATCCTGAACAGCACTGCAAATCGCACGAGACGAGCACTGCGAGGTCTTGTTCCTCAGTGGACGGCTTCTTCGCTCTGGGAAACTGGTCAGGTTTCAGAATAAGCGGCGGTCGACGATGGCGCCACCTGTGTCGCCGTGTTTCTGTCTGTCCCTCCGGGTCCTTACCTCACTGGTAGGCGATTCTAGACAGAATGAGTTAGTGAAACCAATGGACGTGGCATTTTATAGCATCACCCGTCCATGTCACCGAACGCCTTTCACTTTACATTCGTGTCATACACTGTTAATTATCCCGGCATTGGCTGGGGTATCAGCCGAATGCCATTGGCTGGGGGTGGTGGTGTTTTTCGCACCCACCCCTGATTATCATCCGAACCATTAACCGCAGCGAGACGCGCAAGGCGGCAATCGAAATCTCTCAATGAGACACATCCACCGGATACACGAAATTGTCAAAATAACATCACATGTTAGGTCACAGTCAGGTCAAATGTCAAAATGGAGATATTTGAGTTTTTGGGCCATACTTTCCATTCAAAGTCTTAGATTAAAACTATTATGTCAAAAAGTGCTCTCAAAGGTATAATACATATCCCGCATAAGCAAAAATGAATTTATAAGCAAAGGTCAAGGTCAAGATCAGGTCACAAAAGGTCACAGGTCTACGAAAGCCATGCGACACATGTTGTATGGATTGTTCTACACG